>LPNX010004267.1:20034-107135 GCA_001517045.1 Pseudotsuga menziesii | reverse complement strand
TCATAGGTACCTATGTAGGCGGTTCAAACCCCCCCCCCTAAAACTCTTTACAAAACTTTGGGGGTGATTATGAACCCCCCTCATTGTAACATACAAGGGAATTTTGAACTCCCCTCATAGTGACATATGAAGTCAGTTTAGAACCCCCCTTGTAGCCATATAAATCATAATAAAATATATCTATTTAAAACATAAATATTGCAATATCATTAGGGCACAAAGGAATCGAACCTTCAACCTCCTGCTTGTAAAGCACACGCTCTACCATTGATCTAGAACCCTTTAAAAATTGGGGAAAGGGGTAATATTACTACCAACATTGCGTCATTTATAGTTCTAAGAAAAGACTAATAATCCCAACATTGTTTCTGACTCAAGATACCTAAGAAAGTAGTCTCAATGGATCTCACCTTATTTAGATATATGCTAACCACTTCAAATCATATGCTAACCACTTCAAATCCTATGATGTAATCAAGATAATGTAGATGTGTGCTTGTAAATTCACAATTAGTCTCTGAAACATATTAATAGGCATACAATTGACCTCAAGTTGGAAGTTAAAAAGAAGAATATTATGTCACCCACACAGACACTCAATTTGCTTGATTATGTTCATGCCACTATACAACACACAAAATAACTACAAATAAATGTGTTTTGGAGCTCTGTAGATTTGTTGAATCTATAGATTTAATATCTATTTAAATTTTAAATAGGTATTCCGATAAATTCAAAATTATTAGACAATAAAGTCAAAGACATTAAGATACTAAACAATAAAATAAGATTGCTTAAAAATAGATAAGAGTAAAAAATACTTAATCAAGGAGTTTTGGAGTTTCGTCAGAGACATCTAGGAGTTTTAAAGTTTTGTGAGGGATGTCAATAAGTCCCCTCCAAGTTTTGCCATGAATATACAAGGTTTGTAGGAGGGGAAAAAATTTATTCCTACCTTTCTTTGAGATTCACCCAAAGATAAACACATAAACATTTCTCCCACCATTCCTTTGTCCCAGGGATGTTGGAAACACGAGAAACACATTCCCAACCCTTGGGGACATGTCCCTGCGGAGCAGTGTTAATATCTAAAGCCATTAGTCACAGCTCACTAATGCTCTGAAAGAATCCAACTAAATTATTAAAAAAAGGGTAGGCTCCCAAAGAATTTATGTAAAGGTCAAGCATGATTAGTTACTTGGTTGCGATATGTTATTAGAATAGTCTTAGAAAATCCAATAGACTCCATCCACTGCATGGATTTCCTACCACATGAATCAGATAATTAAAATATGACAACATATGAAGTAACATCATGAACACTAAAATAAGGAAGAAACCCAATTAGAAGATTTACATGTACCCGTGGGATCTGGACATTGATTCTGTGGATCAAGATATTATAATGTCAAACTGGGGTTTCGATGATTGTAACAAAATGTCCAAAACATCATACTGGATATTATGTAATATATTTTTTTATTATCATTTCTAGCATTAAGATTGAATTCAACAGAAACATACTTGCACACCTTCCAATCATGCACCCATCAAGTAGACACTAAGATGTCAATGGTGATCCAATTTATTATAAGGTGGTCAAATTGTAGATTTACTGCATTCAACATTATGAAATTGGACCCAATCTTTCAGAAAGGGTATTCACCAAAGTAATGGCAATAAATAAATCACTCCATGAAAATATAAAAAGCTAATATGAGCTGCATGTGACTTTATCAAATGTATCATAAATCAAAGATTTAATATTTTGGAACATACTTTGCAGTGAAGCTATGCCTTCTCTTATTCATGACAGCGAGAAGATTTTACATCTCGAGAATCAACAATAGAAGAATACCATGGAGTGCTTTCTATTTTCTATAAAAATAAGCTAAATACCCGTTAGCTAGAAAATACACACAGCCCAAGAGGTTATCCCATCCGGTTCTTAGTGGTCACTAATGTATGTTATTGGGAATTTGGCTAGTCCCATGCAAGCAGGTGCCCATTTTGAATCCCCTTGTGCGAGGGGCACTAGTCTATGCCTATAGGATTACAATGTATCCCATCCTTGAAAGTGAGAAAACATTCCTTGGGTTCCCTGTGAGGATTTCCTTGGAGAAAAAAGGTACAAATCACACTAAATGTTTTAAATGATACAACGACATCTTAACCAGCATGGATCCATCTTAACTTCATATCTATTAGGCACCGAGAGGGATCCAAAAACTAAACTGAAAATATCTCTTTGGTGAAAATATATGAAGTTAATATGGATCTATGTTGCTGTTCTTACACACACACATCATATGTTTTCTAATAAAAATTGCTTTAAATTCATATTCTTTCAATATGTGATATGTCAAAATCTCTTATTAATGATCTTCATTAATTTGGAATATTATTTCTAAAAGAGGTAGCAATTCCTAATGGATATAATGCATCGTCTGAAGATTGGAAATCAATAGAACCATTGAACCTTAAAGGATAAAATGTAGAGGAAATAATGGAATGTGAGAAAACTGAACCATAGGAGAATCTAGGAGCGTTAGTGAATCTCACAAATCAAATTTGGTGCAAAATTGGCAAAAAACCATCAATTGAAAGACAAATTACACACACAATGTGAACTGGAACAAGATAATTTCAGAGTGTCTAACGATGAAAATTGTTATTATCAGTTATATTTTACAACATAGGAGTTTCATGAGGCTTTGGATGCAAATTGTGAGCATATAACTCAAAATTGCCAAAATGGCATGAAACCCCCCTAGGTGTGCCAATCATGTCCCAAATCACCCTAAACAACCATGATATTTTGAGTGGACATGGATGATGTGTTATGGGTCAATAATTACACCTTGGACAATGTGGGTGTGGAAATATGGGTGGGTTAGACTCTCAATGCAGCATTTAATGCACCAAATCAAGCCAAAATTGGCCAAAATCCCCACTCTAGTGCTCCAAGTCTACTTGCATGTCCACATTCAATGAATGGGATCCCACCAAAAATGATGGGGGAACACATGTTGCTGGTTCACTGATATTTAATGCTCATGTGGGTGTGAAATCTACAATATGACTTGGCATTTGTCCAACTAAGCACCCCTAGTCCACCACATAGTGTATTAAAGCTTAAAAATAAATAAAAATGACTAATTAGTGTAATTAGGTTCTAATGAGTGGATTTATGTTATAAAACTCTCCCTTAATCCAACAACTAATTACAGATCACAAAATTATGGAGGCCTTGGCAACAATGGCTCAAGTCACCTCAAATATATAATTTAGAAATTACAATTTTATTTGTCCATGTGAACCAAGGAAAAGAAGGAAAACCTCATGGGACAAAAGCTTCCCTCAAGAATGGACATGGGGCTGGACCTGCAATAAATAACACCAAATTACAGTCCTTCACTCACCCCAAGCAAATATCTCAGGTAGGTGAAGTTCTTCTCAATGAAAGTCTTGGTAAAAATATCAATAGTTTGATCGGTGGATGAGCAATACTATAGTGAGATAATCTTGTCATGCACTAAGCACGAATGTAATGCATGTGTATCTCAATATGTGTTTTTTCTTTGTCTCTGAACTGGATCAGTAGATATTTTGATGGCACTTTGATTTTTCACCCAAATGTTGTTTGGAGATTCAATTGTGACACCAAATTCCCAGAGAATTCCCTGCAACCAAACACACTGTGTAGAAGCATTGACTACTTCCTTGTACTCGGCCTCTGCTGATGAAAGTGAAAGAGTGTCTTGCTTCTTAATTGACCAAAAAATGGGACCTTCAGGAAACATAAAAACAAAACCTGAAGTTGACTTTTTGTCAGTGGGATCTCCAGCTCAATCTGAATCAAAAAATCCAGCTAGTTGAAGTGATGAACTAGCTGTGTAGTGCACCCCGAAGTTCTTGGTTCTCTCAACATACTGAGGAATTATTTTTACTACTTTCCAATGGATCTCATATTTATGGTGCATATGTATTGCTACAGTACTTACAGCATAAGACAAATCAGGTCTTTTGTGAGTGAGGTAGAGCAAGCTGCCCACTCGTTGCCTGTAGAGTGTGAAATCTACGAATGGAGAATTGTCAAATTCATGCATTTTAATACCAGAAATAAAAGGAGACTTGGATGCCTTAAAATAATCCATGTTAAAATTATTTAGGAGGTATGAAGTATATTGTGGTTGAATCAGTTTGATTCCCCTTTCATTTTGCTCAATTCCGAGGCCCAAAAATTGCCTTAGCAATCCTAGGTCTGTCATGGAAAATTCATTGTGCAAAGATGACTTGATTTGGAAAATTAAATTGGTGAAGCTACCTATAATGAGGAGATCATCAGCATAAATAAAAATGACCTCAAAAATACCATTATGGTGTTGCAAATATACATTAGGATTTTATTTGCATCTTGTGAAACCAATAGAGAGTAAAAAAGCATCCATTTTAGCATACCAAGCCCTAGGGTCTTGCTTGAGTCCATGCAAAGATTTCTTCAACCTACATACCAATGAAGGATCCTCTCAAAAATATTTAGGCTGCTGCATTTATATTTCTTCCTATATCTCACCATGTAATAAATAACTCTTAACATCCATGTGGTGAACTTCCCAATCTTTACTAGCTACCAGCACTAGAAGTAGTATAATTGAGTCCATATTTGCAACCGGTACAAACGTATCTGTGTAATCAAAACCATGGAACCAAGAATAGCCCTTTGCAACTAACCTTGCCTTATTTTTTATATCAGAACCATCAGCAGAAATTTTGGTTCGGAAATCCCATTTTCATTGAACAACTTTCCTCTTGGGAGGAAGGGGAACCAATTCCCATGGATTGTTCTCTTGGAGGGACTGAAATTATTCTTCCATTGCTGATATCCATCTTGGATAATTACAAAATTTCTGATATGACCAAGGATCAGTCCCAAACAGCATATAACTATGCTCATCAATAGCACTATCACTTGCAAAGGAAGCTCTTCTAGTTTGTGATCTAGTCTTCCTAGGCTCATGGGGATTGCCTGTCGATTCCCCAGCTACTTGTACAATTTATTCATCCCACTTGGGCCTAGATGGTGAGTCATATTCAGAAATTTCATATTCAGAAACATTTTTATTAGAAATATATGAAAAAATAGAGCATGTATCATCACTTACATCTTCGAATGGTTGAGGAGAGGAGCATTCCCCTGGTGCAAGCTCAAAATTAGGAATTGACTCTTCTTCAAATTTCACACTTGTTTGAACAAATGTCTTACAAGTGGAGGTGTAAAAGAGCTTGTAAACGTTGGTTTCTTCACCATACCCAACCATGATGCACTCATTGCTTTGTGGTTACAAGGCTTTCCTCTTTTTAAAGGGAATTCCAGCCCATGCTCTAGTCCTAAAATTTTTGAAATTTGAGACATTTGGATTATGAACAAACCATGCCTCGTAAGGTGTCATTCATTTTACTTATTTGTCAAAGGATTTTTTTTGTATGTGAGCAACACAACTAATGGCTTCAGCCCATATCTTGGGAGTTATATCCCTTGCTTCTATCATGCAAGTGGCCATCTCCTTGAGTGACCTATTCTTCCTCTCAGCCACACCATTTTGTTGTGGTCTGTAGGGAGTTAAGTGTTGCATTTGGATTCCACTCTCCTCCCAAATTTGTTGTAGGTTCTTATTCACATACTCCTTTCAATTATCAGTCCTAAGGAATTTAATATTATTCCCACTATGATTTTCTGCTAATGCCTTGCAAGTGTTCAAGTGTTCAAACACCTCATACTTGAATTTAAGGAAGTACACCCAAGAAAATCGAGGGTAATAATCTATGATAGTAAGCACATACCTTGATCCACCATATGATGGAGTGGGAAATGGACCAATCAAGTCTGAATGCACTAACCGAAGTGGTTGGGTTTCTCTCATTGCTTTCCCCTTCTCATAGCTTTACTCAGGATGATTCCCAACTACGCACCCAATGCATGCTTCATTTGATGATTTGATTTGTGGAAGACCTTCAACCATCTCATCTCTGTGTAGTACCTGCAAGTACTTGTAGTTCATGTTACCAAACCTCTCATGCCATAGATTTGAAACCTCATTGGCAGGTGAGAGAAGTGCTTGTTCATTGGAAGTGGGGAGGAAGTTAGAGAACTTGTACATCCTCTCATAGTGGTCTACATAGCCAATTGTAATGACTTGGTCTATTGAGATCTCTACAATATCTACCATGTCTGGAGTGAAGATCAATCTCTTTGTCTCTCGTGTATGGATCATTTGATATACTGACAAAAAATTTGTTGCAATATCTAGTACATACAATACTTCACTGAAGAATCCATGCTCTAAATCAATCCCCCCAATTCCCTTGGCTTGGAGTTTTGAATCATCCCCCATTCAAAATACTGGGCCAACACTTGAACTCATGGAGGATAAGAGCTCTTTTTCAGCTACCATATGCCTGGAAGCCCCTGAATTAATGACAAAAGATGAAGAGTTAGAAGTACCTTCCACCAAAGCATGGCATTTCTCCTTGCTCTCATTTGAACTAGAGTTTCCATTATTCTTCCTTGCACTGTCAGGGACTAGAATGTTGTTACTCTCCAGCAGCTGGACCATGGTGTCAATGGTATTTTTCATTCATGAGCACCATGGATTCCATCCCTTGTGGTAATAGGTGCATTTGGACTTCTCCTTTCCCTTCTTATCCTTCTCCTTGGAAGGATTCGAACTTGCATCACTGGATTTGGGTTTTTCTTCTTCTCTGGAAGCTCCAAATTCTTGGACTTGGGATTTCCCTTTGAGAAATTCAAAAGTCACAGTGCTAGTGCTTGATCCTTGGTCTTGATGGTGCCCATTTGGACAATTTTTTCTTTCTCTTGAGTGAGTGACTCCATGAAATTTTCCAGATTGGGCATTTTCCAGTTTCGAAGAGTTAACTAACCGGAGTGGAATGTAGTCACAAAAACTGAGAACTTTGGACCAAACTTCAAAAGTATAGACAAGATCAATTGGTCCTGTTTCTTTTTAATCCCACACTGCTTCAACTGCAACACAAGTCACTTAGACTTGGTGAATAAGCCCTGGATTGTGTCATAGTGCACTGGGCTTAAGCTGATAAGCTCATTCTCAAGCTGGTGACCACGTAGCTCATTCGTTTTCCAAAATATAGTCTCTAGTTTTACCCAGAACTAATTGGCTGTTGTCAAACTGTGAATGTGGAACAATAGCTCTCTCGATATTCTCATAGAAATCAATCTAAATGCCTCATCCAATCTGTTGAAGTACTTGGCTTTCTCAACTACAGAATTTGGTTCCACCTCAGTGCCCATGGTAACTCTGTAAAGCCTTTGGCCCTCAGCTGAATCACCATCTTTTCCTTAAAATCAAATAAATTGAAGGGTGTTAGAATGATGTGGGTAGCCTCCATTTATTCATTCTTAGACGATGAATAAATTGTTGGATTTTCTGCAAAACACAATTCTATTTTATCTAGAACTCCACTAAAAATGCAGCTCAAATCACTCTGAATTGCTATACAAATAAAAAATATCCAACAAGATCTGATACCATGTGAGAAAATCAAACCACAAGATAATATAGGAGTGTCAGTGAAGCTCACAAATCAAATTTGGTGCAAAAGTAGAAAAAAACCATCAATTGAAAGACAAATTACACACGCAATGTGAAATGGAACAAGATAATTTCAGACTGTTTAACCATGAAACCTGTTATTACAGGTATATATTACAACATAGCATTTTTGTGAGGATTTGGAAGCCAATTGAGAGCATATAAGTCAAAATTTCCAAAATGGCATCAAACCCCCCTAGGTGGGCCAATCATGTCCCAAATCACCCCAAACAACCACCAATTGCTGAGTGGACATGGATGATATGTTGTGGGTCAATGATTACACCTTGGACAATGTGGGTGTGGAAATATGGGTGGCTTAGAGTCTCAATGCAACATTTAATGCCCCAAATCAAGCCAAAATTGGTCAAAATCCCACTCTAGCACTCCAAGTCAACTTTCTTGTTCACATGCAATGAATGGGAACACACCAACAATGATGGGGATACACATGTGGCTGGTTTAATGAGTTGGGATGCTTATGTGGGTGTGAAAGCCTCAATATGACTTGGCATTTTTCCAACTAAGCACCCTAGTCCACCACATAGTGTATTAAATCTTAAAAACCAATAAAATTGACTAAGTAGTGTAATTAGGTGCTAATGAGTGGATTACTGTTCTAACATGGATATAGAATATGTTTATTGCATAGGTACGAGATCTTTCCAACAATTGCAATAGTACAAGAGAAAAGAGGAGTCAAATTAGCTTTACAAATGGATGAATCATGTTGGCGTTAAGGGAATGAAGAACATAATATTTTATGTGTAAATGATAATTTTAATTCTTTCTTTTCTATAGAACCAACGAGAACATATAAACGGTTAGGGATGATGAGGTAGGTGGTAAAGAACCCATAACAACTAGAGGCATGAAAACCATTCCTTTCATAATAGGTAAAATTTGTACTTGTAATAAATCTCAAAACACATTGCATGAATACAAAGATATGGGTTTTGATAGTTGAAAAAAAACCTTTATCATATAGAACCAAATTTAAATGGATAAGGATAAAATATTATCTATCATTTATCCTCTTTCGCATGTAGGGATAGATACCTACTAGAAGCTTGCAATGATGTGAGTGCTACTTGATTAGAAAACAAAACACAAAGAAAGTGGCGACTACTATAATGCCAAACTCTTGGTGTCAACCATTGGGTTTCACAACATTGCTTGAATCCTTTATGAAATACTCCAACCTATATGCATTTAAAATTCAGTTGAGAATTCCTTATTATCAAAGGAGGAAACCATTGAAAGCTCTCCTCTTCTTTAAATTGATCTAGGGAATAGGCTGGACATTTATATTTGCTTTATGAGGAAGACCAACCAACTTCCCAATTCTTATGTGTAATAGTGATTGCTAATTTATAACTTTAAAAGTGAATGTGCACACTAGAATTCATTAAACACATGTTGAATATCCTAACTCTCCCACTTCTTGATTTTTATGATCTTTTGTTTCTTATTGTTAGAGTTTTCCTCCTCATTCAAGGGTCTTTTTCCCCAAGCCATATTCTAAATAAAACAATGCATGCAAAAGGTCATTTGTTTTTTAAATTGACTTCACATCTCCCTAGTGGAATCTATGATGAGCTCATGACCTAGTGAATTCAACAATTGGTTCACAAAATAAGAATTTTTCAATTCAAATTTTATATAACATGTAATGCTGTAGAGATGTGAAACTTTGTCAATGCATATGTTGCTAGTAAGTGATTTAAATAATATTTGTTTAATCTTTTGAATTGTTTTGTAGGGGTTCAATGGCCCTTGGAAATTGTTCATATCTCTATTAATGCTCAACTTTACTTATAATAGTTTTGAGCATCACTACACTTCTATCTAATATTTTGGGTTATCCTCAGTTTTTATTCTGAATGTTGATTTTTTTTTAATTATAATTTCTTTAAATTAATTAAGATTTCAATATAAATAATATTTATTGTACAATTCACTAATCTGTATTAGAAGCCCATGAGACTTACAATAGATAGTGAATGGAATTATTGTTAATGAACTCCTTAGGTAAAGTAATTGGTTTGAAACTTCATGGGTGCTAACCGTACAAAAAAACTAATCTATATTCGAGTATGTGGGAGATATTATCCTATTAAATACAAAGCAAGGTATATTTTGAAGGTCATATAGAAAAATTTGAGGACTATAATTTTTCTCTCGTTATTTGATAAATCTAAATGTTTTATAATTATAGAGTTTTAGGAATTTTCTCTTTTAATTTATGATGTGAAGGAAGATCAATTATTTTAACCCTTCTAACTAAAATTCCATGATAATCGTTTGAATTGATCAAATTACATGTATCAAATACAATCATATGTAAAAATAATTATTGTTTGTGGTATACTAGCACATCCAAATTAGTGGGTAATGGAGAAGTAGATAGGTATCATCTTCCAGCCTCGATATACAACCTTCCATTCAATTTTGAGTTTGAAGGTGATACCTATAAATGTTCTCCATCCACCACATATGCAAATGTGGTAAAAAATATGTACAACCAAGAACAATTTAATTACAACCAAGTAATAATCAATATGCATAAATTAACACAATTCAAATTTCACATATTAATTTCAACATGATACAACACGATGCATCTCTATTGAGAATATTTAGTAAAACCTAATCTTCTTGCTCAAACCTAGTATCACTAAGAAGCAATATATCTCACTTTCCCCAATTGTTGTGTATGCATGGTGTTAGATCTAGTAAGAATATTTAGTCCACCAACCATATTCTCTATATATCCTAATTTTTTTCCAAAAAAAGGACATATGATCAAGGATAAATCAACATGAAGCAATATATCTCACATGCCCAAATAGCTAAGTGGAATATAATGCAATGCAATGGATCTATCAATAATATTTAGTGGAACCTAATCCCCTTGTTGCAACCTTGTATCATCCTTTTTGTTATTAGGAGGCAATATATTTCACTTGCCTTAATTGCTATATTGGAGATAATGGAACACAATGGATATAACAAAATATTTAGCAGAACCCCATCTATGTATAGTATAATACAATGAAATAGATCTATTATGAATAGTGAATAGAAGTTGTAAAGATAAGGACATAAATCTAGACTCAAATAAATGGCTACTATTACTGAAATCAAATTAAGACTATATGCCAAAAAAAAACATGAAAAGCTAAATGTAGTGGTGAACATGATAAAATAAGAAAGCAATCCAACTAATATGCCAAACATGTAAGAGTGAAAATGAGCAAGCAAGTATATGCCTAAAACTTATGAAAATTTGCAAACTCTATAGGGATACCCAAATAAATACAACCAAGACTTTGTTGCTAAAAAGTTATTCATATTATATAAAATTATACTATTTAGAAAAAAAATGATCAAAACAAAAAAAAATAGTGATGTAATTAATGAATTTTTTTCCTTCCACTTAACATAGTTCAAAAAGGAAAAACATAACTCTATGCTTGGTACCACAATTCTATGGTATGATTAGTATGATTTTGAAAGGTTTACATAAAAAGTTTACATGAATCATGACACATTTCCAATCATATTTGATATCAAGAAAGAAACAATGGTGATATGCTAAATTAATTATGCTAGTGGTTTCCCACAATTTTCATTCCTTGTCACAACAGATAAAAGTTGACCTAATTGTGATTGTATTGAATCCTATATTTATAGCCTAGATTGAAAAGTGTTGCAAGAAAGCAGAGCAGGCAGGTTGATTTGGACTTTCTTGGTGAAAAGAAGGCAGGTTGGATTAAATTTCCCTTTTTGGCTGGAAAACAGATTGTGTGGAAAGGTTTTCACACTTAGGCGCATGGCTAATGAAGAACACTCTTAAATGGTCTTAAAGGTTCTAGACTGTGAACAGACCTGATTGGACACATAGTTCAAAAAGGAAAAACATAACATAGTTCAGAAAAGAAAAACATAACTCTATGCTTGGTACAACAATTCTATGCTATGATTAATATGATTTTGAAAAGTTTCAATGAATCATATAGAAATTTTCAATCAATGTAATTTAGCATTCACAATTTTTCTCACAAAATTTTACTAACAAAAGTATTCAAAGTTGTAAAATAAATCTAAATACCAAACATTTCATAAATACAAAATTGACATCATTCACAATAATTTATTAGCCAAATTACTTAAATAAAAAAAACTCTAATTACAAATTTTCTCACAAAAGTACACTAGCGAAATTACTCTCCAAAGTAAACAAAATCTAAATATCAAATATGCCCAACTAAAAAAGATATCTAATCCAATTATAACTTAAAAAAAGACATCTAATCCAATTATAACTATTAATTCAATCATACATTAACCAATTACAAAGCTACAACAAGAGTAAGATTACTTTCCAATGTAAAGAAAATCTAAATGCCAAATTATTAATCATTCCGACAACATTCTAAACAATTTCACAAGTTTCTTTCGCCACCCGCTCGTAAAATCACTACTTACAAGCGATTGGATATTCACAGGCAGATAAAATGTTTATAACAACCGATTGAATATTCACTGGCAGATAAAACCAGCAGTGGGAAACTCCAAGTGACTGAAACAGGCACAAAATCAGCAGTAATGTTTATAACAACCGATTGAATATTCACTGGCAGATAAAACCGGCAGTGGGAAACTCCAGGTGACTGAAACAGGCACAAAATCAGCAGTGGGAAACTCCAATCTTAAAAATACAACTGCAGAATAACATCCTAAAAGAAATAGACTGCTTGCTTGTTAGATACAAGCAGTGTTCAAGGTGACATTAATAAGTTGCCCCTGGCATGGGCATATCATCAAAATTCCATAAGCCAGGAGAATTGTCAGTATCAAGAAAATAACTTCCATTGGTATCAACACGTCCAGTTGAATTCTCAGTGTCACCCTCAAGGCCCAGAAGCTCACGCAGCTCAGACATGATCGACTCCTCAACTGAATTCGATTCTAAGGGCTCCTGGCTTGTTTTAGGCTTTATAAAATTGTCATCAAGCAACGAGTTACCATCCTCATGACTGATACCCTTTATCAATTCTGTTAAGACATCCATGGAATCAGCTCCAGCGCCCTCAATAGTTGTGTTGAGTGAGGATGGTGTTCTGAGGGTTCTAACTATATGAACCTCTTGAGGATAACACGAGTCATCAGAATTCAAATTCCAAGATCCAGAATAACTTTCAGCGGGTTGAACTTGAGAGGCAACTTTCTGAGAAGGTGGCATAACCATCGGGAAGTTGGGATTGGTATCCTGTGGCATAAGTTGCATATGGAAGTTGTTGGTAATAGGGTAATAGGGTAAATCTACTGTTTGAACAGAGCTGTTATGCATATCTGTTGGGATTGATGAGTCTTCTGCAATCTGCTTTTTGGATCTCCTTAACACCTTCCTCTTTGGAGGTGGCAACTCATCATCAAAATTAACTTGGGCTCTCTTTCCTCTAATCTTCCTAGCTGCTGCATCGTAGGCTCTGGCAGCTTCCTCCTCCGTATCATATGTACCAAGCCATATGCTCTCACCATTTGCATCTTTAATTCGTGCGCCCCATTTGCGCCGTTGGCATCTGATGCCTCTATACTTGGTCTTTCTTTCCCTACTTCTCGTGCCCTTAACTGCTTCTCTGCAGTTGGAGGGATGTGTCGCAAGACCCCCTTCCAAAAACAAACATAAGAATTAGTAACTCCTATGCATATACTCATGACAGTGTTCTAAATTCAGATACACTAATGCGCCACATTATCAGATGAATGGAAAATGACTTCATAAGTAGAGCGGTTTAGACTTCCCAAACCTTACAATCTAACAATGGTTGGAGAGGTTTAGACTTCTGGAACCTTACAAGCATGTCTAATTTAGATTATAGGGTTTTAGTGACCTGGAGCTCGCTAGAAATAGAATCTTAAAAAGAATAGATGAGCAGTCTACAAATAGAATCTTAAAAAGAATAGATTAAAAACAAGTGAAACGTAAAAGCCATTAGTCTGCCTCTAGGTGCCCAAGGCAAAACTAACTCTACCCACCAATTGGAAGAATAACCTTCCAAACAGATCAACATATTCATAAACAACATATTAAAACCAAAAATGACAACTTACCTTCAGCTAAAGGGAATTCCTGCCGGGCAGACAATAAATCCTTGGCAATTTGTTTTTCTCCGAAGATATCCAAAAGATCCAAAAATTCATCCGAGTATAAACTATCTAGACCAAAGGACTCCTCGGAAGGCCCGGGCAATTCATGCAAACTAGCCCAGAAATTCCCCATAGTGACTTTCTCACTGTTACTCAATTTCTCTTTCTCACTAAACTCGGAAATCACTGTTCCTCCACACATTTCGTTGCGTCTGCTCAGACCTGACTGAAAGCTTCGCAGTAAGTCTCCGCGTTCTGCCTCCGTATTATCAGTTTCGCAGTAAGTATCCGCGAGTTCCCTTGGATTTCAAGAACTTTTGCCACAGTTTTGCTGCCGAAACGAGGACGAATGGAAATTGGCTATGAAAGCAAATTGGAAAGGTCCTAATTCACTGATCCCATCCTGATCCAACGCTTCTGACGTTGCGGAACCCTAAAGAAACTTATGACAGAATGTCGTGGTTGCCATGAAACGTGGAACGAAAATTTTGGAATTCAGAACTAATTGGATTTCAAAATCTGTACATGACCCCTACTAAAACCCTTTTGCACTAACTAGCACCAACGAGTTATATGAAACAACTCTACACACAGACGGTATAAGGACTTGCAAAGGGGCTGTTTTTCATATTTTGTACTTAACCGCAATGTTGAGTGTGAACAACATTCATTATGGTAATTATGGTAATGAAATATAACTAATTTTATTAAAATAGTGGTGGTTTATGATGATTAAAGTTTTTTTAAGTCAAAATTGATTAAGAAATTCATTAACATTTTTCGATGATTTATGGATGGTAAGGGTGGTGGCTTTATTTCCGGAAAACCTAACCTGATTTAAGGATTCAAACTTGTGACGAGAATTCTTCTTTATTAAAGTTATTTTTTACTCAAATTGATTAAGAAATTCATTAATACTTATCTATAAATCGATTTATGGATGGTAAGGGTGGTGGCTTTCTTTGTGGAAGGCCTAACCTCGAAGGAGGACTCAAGGAGTCAAATTTGTGACCTCAGTCCGCCTCACGAGGAGAGTGTGCATATGTTTAACCAATTGAGCTAAACTTCTAGGAGAGTGTGCATATATTTAACCAATTGAGCTAAACCTCTAGGGTTGGTCATAATGATAAAAGTTAATATTTAATCTTTGGTACACTTTTTTCTAATCCTTTTTAGAATCAAAAGGAATTTTTATATAAAACCAAATAATTCTTTTGTTTTTAGACCAAAGTTAGTTTGGCCTTGACCATTGTCATCGTCATTTTTTAAATTGAAAATTGAAAAAATTGTAGAGTTACTTGGAGTCCGAATCCAAAGACCTTTTGATATCCGTTTGATATTGAGGTGAAAGGTTATTCTCACTAATCCAATGGGTCCTTCAAGCCTATAGTGTGGATGTAGGGATCCCCGTCCTTGTGAACCAAGTGAAAAAAAAATATTTGCATTGACTCTACACTAATTCAATTTCATTTTATAAAGTATTTTAAATGTTTTCAAAAAACAAATTACCAAACTGAAGTTTTTTAACTTATTACAACATATAGGCTTGGGGTTATTGTTACTTTAACCTAGTTAGGTTATAGCACTTCATTGCTTAAAACATGGAGTGCTTGTTATGAAATATTGAAAAAGAGTTAGTGGTAGAAGTTTTGAATTTATTTGGTGTTTGTCTTATTTCTGTGTGTTTATAGGTTAGTGTTGATATCAAACCCAATATTGAGAGGCATTTCATGAACTCAAAAAGAACTTTCAAGTAAGAGATAATATTACTAATGGACATAGATAAGGATTCCAGGGAGAAATCTTATAAGTTGTGCAATAAATATGCAAAAGTAATTCTTTAGAAGGAAGACATCTAACAACATTCCAAGCACAATTAAATATAACCTAGACCATTTAGGGGGTATTGAAAGATACAAAGAATCTAAAAGTGTAGCGAAGGCCAAAAGGAAGCAATTACCAGTAGGGTGCCACAAGAAAAAACACTAATAATGACCATTGTGATTGTAAACAAATTTCAGTCAAAACGCAGATAATCAAAAAGAGAAAAACTAACTCACAAAAGGGGTCTATGGGATAAATTAACTAGAACCAGATAAATTACAAGAAAAGTCCTTAACAAAAATGAGACTAATATAGAGACTATTGTTATTAAGAGATCAATCAACGCAAAATCCTAGACCGAACCATTAGTTGAATAAACTTTAATAAAATCATTGAAGAAAATAGAGAGAAGAAAAGATTAGACATGATCAACATGAGGAATTCTATGGACACTCAACTGACTCCAATTACCGATGATGTAACAATTATTCCTACCAATCCATGACAAGAAAAATGAAAGAATTCACTATAGGTTCCCTCAATTTCTGCTACAATTGAGGAATAAGAACCCCATGACAACTATCAAAAAGTAAAATGTATGTTATCATCGGGGAATCATTTTGATCCCCACATCAAGGCCACATCAAAGAATTGTCGATTTAGTATCTTGTGGTGATACAAGTGATGAAGTTAGAGAGGAATTGCATGCAGAATGTATGCTCGAAGAAGATAATGTTATTGAGAGTGTCGAAGAAGATGTCCAATTTCCACCATCTAGTTTCCAACAAGAGAGAGAAGGGAATGAAACTCTTTTTCAAACTCTACACAAACTGGGTGATGTGGTACATGGTACAGTAGAACTTTGAAACATATAGAGATTAATGATAGTATCATTGATTTGCTGGAAGGTATGTTATCTATGTGTAGCAATGAATATCAAACTCAACATATACTTGCTAAATATTTTTATTCTAAATATGATTGATATAAATGTAGATTACATTTATCATTGTTAAAATCCAGGTCTATGACTGTTGTTAGGAGAAAGTTAAGGATAAATATTATAAACAATTTTGAACCAATTTCCCATATTTGTTAAAAGATTAGTAGATTCATTTTGCACAACAGGTAAGAAAATTTGTTGGAATGATCACAATGCATCTTGTCGAGTGTTGTCACAATAAATCATAAACAAGAACACTAGGGACCTTCATTTTCTTAAGCGTAGATCCAGAATTGTTAATTTGAATGTAAAAAACACTCTTTACGTATTCTATTAGAAGAGAACATATTGAAAATGGCCAGATAGATTTTTGGGCCTTCATTGGTAGGTTTCCACATTTTGATATGAATTTAATTAATGTAGTAAAGGGATTAGTGCATAATTTTTGGCATGATTACATGAGGCCTTTTTCAATCTATAAGGATGTACTAAAAGTTTTTAAGTGGTTCAAATGATTGTGAACCTCATATTAAACACCTTGTAGAAAAAAGAAAGAGACGAAAAATTCAAGTATGAGCACAATGAATTGAACTTGGGACAAAAGTATTTTGAGAAATGCAATCCCTGGTATGTTAGAATAAATACACTTTATAACATTTTTTTGTAGATATCATATACAATATGAATATTACAATGATACATTTTAAAGCATTCATCATGTGTTGTATACTAACCATTTGCATGATTCCTCCATGTCGATACCACCATCTTCTCAAGGAAATCCATTCATAGCATCATGTGTGATAGGTCAGAGGGGAAACACTACTATGTAAAATATTGTATAGATAGGACATGCTCTAAAAGTGGTTGCATGGCGTTATTGGAAAAGTGAAATAATGAAAGTAGAGATAATGAATTTAGGAATATGGATATAAACATGAAATGATTAAAATAAATCAACTTGAGATAGGACCCAGAAAAGAAATAAAAAGATACAATTGGTGACATCTCAGGTCAATATCAAACTCTAAATGTTAATTTCAGATATGTACAAACATAAATTATGTCAATATCATTTTGTGTCTCTAGGTATAGGTCAACCAATTCATCAAATAATTAATCAAAAAGACACAAGAATATGTCCACCATGTAGAAAAGGCTAGATGGTACAATTAATAGTTCAAAATTTTCCGAGATACATTTACCCATGTCCAACTATACTTTCAATGGTTGATTTTATAAAGAAATGTTCTATGTATCCTGAAAATGATATTCAAAGTTAGTATTGGCATTCTAAGTAGGTTTCCTTCATGGTCCATATCATGTAAATTCACGTCCCCAAAAATAACGAATACCATCAAGAAATTACGAAGGAATATTACTTATGAATAAGTGATGACAGGTGCAATGGTTTCCATTAAGTATGTCATTTCTTACTTATGTTAAATGAGAACCTGGAGGGGAGGAACATATATGTAATGTCCCGATTTTGACCCCGTTACATTAGATGTATATGATGTATATATTGTAATGATCATGGTGTGGAGCTAAAGGCCAAGGCCCCGCCATTGATCGGTAATGCTATGTTTTGGATTTAATTGTCACCGAAGGTCTATCGGGGCATGCGGCATATAATATGTCGGCCATCATGTAAATATGCATCATAATTAGTTAATGGACACAACCAGCTACGGTCGCGGCAACTAAAACGAATGGGGCATGATTTTCTAAGGATAAGGGAGGTGAAATATTTAACCTATGGACCAATGGGGAAAAGCCAAATGTCTATGAGAAAACCCATCAAACTGTCAACTACCTTTCTTGTCTTTTTCTCCAATCATTTATTTCTGCCAGAATGTGGTTGAGTTAGTTATTGCATGGAATGGGAAGAGTATGGGCAAAGAAATTCGAATTGGGCAGAGACCCATTTTTGAAAATCGTGTTCTGACTTCCTTGTCAAGGAAAATGCCCAAAAATGTAGGCCATTCTGCTATGCATTCACATTTTTTTTCAGTTTCCTCACGTTTTGGGAGCAGCTGGAATTTTTCCTGTGTCATTCATTCCATGTTTTTGGTTGCTGGCTTCATTTTTCCCATGGATGGGAGGTCGTTTTGATAGTGCTGGGGATTGGGTTGTCTTCTTCATGTTTTTGGGAGCTACTGGTGCATTTTCCATTCACGTTTTTGTGAGTTTTATGTGTTTTTACCATGGCTGTGAAGGGCCATTGACATTTTGGGCTGTCTCACTGACTATTGGTCTCACGCACAGGCTATTTGGGACGTTTTTCCCTACTGTGAGTTGTGCTCACTGATAAGCTTCAGGACTGTGTGTTTTCCCCCACGTTGTGAGCCGTTTTTGCTGTTACATTTGGGGCTGTGTAATTCTTTTCTCATGTTTAAGTCATGATAGCTAAATTGGTTGCCTGAGTGCAAAGGTTGGTCTTTGGACTGTGTGAGGAGTGAGGATTCTGGCTTGGTTGTTTAATAAACCTGGTGCTAGAAACCACACAGACAGAGCTAGAGGGCTGGACTTCTTCTCCATCACCCCTGAATAGCACTGGAAGGGAATGCAGGGCCTGAGGGACTGTGTAGCAGAGAAGGGACTGATTCCTTGTGTTGGGTGTGGATGGGTGTCTTAGAGGTCAGGCTAGTTCTGGTGTAGGTGTTCTTGGCTCTGTTATGAGATCACCAGCTTAGCAAATTGCCTTCATCAACTCCTGGATGGCCTGATAAACCCAACTTAGTTGGCTTGGCTGTGTTTTGGTTACCTTTGGCTATGTGTCAGCCTGCTAGTTCCCTTATTCCTTGGAGAATCATTCCCAGCTCGGGGGTGGAAGCGCTGCTGAGAGATTGATGAGCACGCTGGCCTATGGTTGGGTGGAACGTTGCAGCGACGTAGCTGGTTGCGGATCGAGTTCACCATAAGATAAGTGATCTTGTGTATTTTACCTCTGCAAATCCTAATTTACTGTAATGAAAATGAAATGAACATGATAAATGCATGCATGACTGAATGCTTGTTGAATGTATGATGATGTTTCCGCTGTGTATGTTAAATGAATGCATCTGTGTGTGTTAAACAATGGCAATTATACATGGTTTACCATAATGCATTCCTGGCAGCATTCTGTTTATGTAATTTTTTATGCCTGTCCATGTTCATGGGTGGTTAGTCCGGTTGTTTGAAGCATTGGTCGCGTCCTCTTTGCCGGTCGGAGGCATGGGGACGTGACAATATATATATGGATAGACACTAGATTTGGTTAGATGAATGTGCTTGTCAGTAAAAAAATCCATGCATATTTCAATGGTTGTCTTCATTGCAACAAAATTACAGGGTACCACATATGTGGAACTATTTTGAGAATCAGAACGATAAAGGAGAGGATAATGGAGATAGATATCGTGTCAAAAAAAACCTATGTATAGAGGAATACAAATTATCTACTAAACCTTGAATTCAAGAATCCCAATCTTTATTCAAGTGGTGCACATCAATAATGGGAAAGAAATTAGATATGCCTATAGGATCCATAAGAAAAAGAAATGTCGAGATATTCTTTTAAGAGGTGGTTAATGTAGATTGTTCACATGCATGGAAATGCAAGAGTCTAGCTAGGACTCATGGCTTTGATCTGATTTGAATATCCGACAACAATGTATTCGAAATATGGACTAGAAAACTTTCTTGCTTCCCCCCCATGTAGATATGGTGAATGGGATGGGTGTGAGTGAATGGATTTGGTTCATGTATGGGATCACATATCACTTCCACTTGATCACCATGCAATTGTTGAGTTAACTCCAATGGAGGATTTCATGTCCCCATATTTTTGGACATAAAATTGTTTACCATTCCCAACACATTAGGGGGTCAAAGATGCATTAGTTACCTCACCAAGGGAATTTTGTCCAAATATTATTTATGAGGCATTAATTAATTAGCCTATGAGAATGTTGCTAACTAAATATTATTGAGAGGTACATTTAATTTCTATTTCCATTAATTAATTATTATGCAAATAACATTTGGAATTGAGCCTTTCATGTTAGGCACAAGTGGCAAGCCAGCTTTCCAAGGGGGGAGATTAAGAAAGAGGAAACTCTATGACAAAAGTAGTAAAAAAGAAAATGGAAAGTACCCAAAATATATGACAATTGTTGTCATAATAAAAGCAGAAATTTTTTGGGAAAGGAGGCCGCAGATTCCTTTTTGAGGCTCAGTCTCAAAAGAAGGAAACTCATAAAATATCTCATAAGGAAAAGTAGGAAAGGCAGAAAGTCTGTCATAAGGAAAAGTAGGAGAGGCAGAAAAAATTGTGATTGACAAAAGTAGCAACTATGGGCCTAAGGAGGCCACAGTTTACAAGTTTGATGAATGACATAGATAGGGAAACATATCCACATGGTCCTACATTCCAATTTTCTCAAGTAATATGCTTATGTGGCTATGGTTAGGGAACCCAAGGGGTTGAGTTGCTCTCACATGTCACCATTGGGCTCCACTTGCTAAACATGTCATCCATAATGCTATTAAAGGAGACGTTGAGCCCATTTATTTAGTTTGGTTAATGGTTTGAATGCTTGATGCTATATGAGCATTATTTTTTGAGTGATGCACCTTAGAGCTTTGGGAGATGAGCCCCAAACCTTCCCTTCCCCACTCCTTCATTCTGATTCCCTTATCTTTGTGGGTATGGAGCGCATGATGTACAACCATGAATTATTATCATTTATATTTTTCATCCTCCATAAATTTTAGTTCGAGTTCCAGTGAAGCTCATGCTTCACCTATGCTCTCATCCCTTCTCGTGTCATGTTTTGGGCCTCATGCCTACTATTTTGAGTTCCTTGATGTAATGGTCAGTGAATATTTATAGATATGATATATAAACACTGAAAAATAGTTTTATTTATCTATTTGAATTCAAAATATCACTATTCCTTAATTTTGCATACTCATTTTTATATGTATAAGCTTAAATAGTCATTGAAATGAGGGATTTGAGCCTCCTACTCCAATGATAACCGAGTCTTTTCCATGGGAATGATCTTGGATGGTGTGATATGATTTAAAATGAATCATTCGTATATTTAAAAGTAAATTATCAGGTCTCATAATTTTATGTTACAAAATTCAATCTTATTTGAACACCCTTGCTAGACTACTAGTTAATTTTGAATATTCTAGTTGTTCTTTAATTTCAAAGAGTTATAATTCGTAATTTTTTATTATGTAAGTTGATGCATATCAATAAAATACATACCTACATATCCATCATCCCAAATCATAAATTCGTTGAGGTCGTACTGGTTTTTGGGATCCTCCATTGTCCAGGGTCTTACCAGGCCAAAATTGCCTAAAATCCCCAATTTCTTCCCAAACTCCCCAGAATCTTCCATATCTGTTACAAACTATATGAAACCATTTTTTATATTATATATAGTATTTATCAACCCTATTCAGTTTTCCCCAAGACCCTGGTTGACTAAACCGAAGGAATTTTCCTAGTTTCACGGTTGGGTGTCCCAGAAGTGTAGGAGTAGGTTTCCGTGCAATGGATTATGAAACCTAAATGGTAACTGATATAAATTTGTTAGGGGAAAGGAATTATATATTATAAAATTATCCTTGGTTTCTTCACACTGCCTAATCCCTTGACTGCAATTTATCTCAACAAAATACCTTAATTTCCCTAGTCAACATTTTACTGGATGTTTGCAAGTGTAATAGCAGAAATTTAATTTAAATTGCAGAAATAATTAGTGTTCAGATATGCATATCATAATTTCGAGATTATAGTGGTATGATATCACTTTCCTCCACTCCCGTGTAAAGTGATCTCTCAGGGAATAAATTTTGCAGACCACCAATTCAAGTTACAACCATGAGGGTTGTACCAGTAGTTGAAGAGAATGACTTTGGTCAGTTTGTTGAAGAAGAAGAGGTGATCTATGTTAATGAAGGATTTCAAATTTAAATAGACAAGGATGGTTACTTTTTTCACCATATGGACTATGAAGAAATCAATGTTGAACTACCCATGGCTAATCCCAAGAAAGATCTAGCAAAGATGATAGATGCAATTGAAAACTTGCTCTACCACTATAAAGAGTATCTTTCCTTGTGGGAAGAGATTTGTAAATCCATTCCTTTCAAAGAGTATTTTTATTTCATATTTGAACTTGATCCCAAGAATGTACATTATTACTCTTTCAATAGAAGCAAATCATCCATAGAGGAAACAAGTTGTTCCACCTCTCTGAGCAATGAGGAGGAGGACGGAACCAAAAGTGAAGAGCCATGAAATCCATCAACATGTTATAGCATTCTGAGATTATTTGCTTCTTCTTCAAGAAGAGTATCTAAAAGTAATGATCATAGTAACTTTCAAGAAGGAGAAACCTCAAGTTTCTTGAAAGAATATGCTCCAAAATATCTTGTTTGTTTCCCATTACTCCAAGAAGAGAATGAACATGAGTGCACTTCCAGTTTCCTTGTGAGTGATGTTGGGACGACTGTTAAGGATGTGGATTCATATGTTGGTGGAAAGACATTTTTTGGATCAGACCCAAAAGAAGAATACAAATCAGATTTACAGTCACCTCATCAGCCACATAAGGAAGAAGAAGACAAGGCCACATCGCTTGGTGTGAAGCTGAAAATTTGGTTTAGGAGAAGGCCACCTTAGTATCAATTTGGGAAGATGGAAAGGTGAGGAACTTGGACAATAAAATTTCTGATTTTTTCAGCATCCATGTACAACTGTAAATATCTGATCCATGGAAAGATAAAAAGTATTCACTTGCATCTGAGGACTGCAAAAGGAAGGCCAATTGTGAGGGAGATAAATTCACTCCTAGTTTCCATGTTGGCGATCACAACATCAGTAAAAAGAAGAGTGAGGGTGTCAATGGTGATAATATGGTGAATGAATCTTTTGGATCAGATACAAAAGAGGAAGATATATCCAATCTTAATTCATGATCTTAAATTACCAATGAAGTGGAAGACAAGCCCCCACAAGATGGGTGTGAACAAGGAAAATCGAAGGAGAAAAATATGATACAGAAAAATGAACACATTTCAGATTTTTGCACTCTACTGAAGCAAGATGAAGTTTCAGCCACATTATAATTGAGGCTTGATAGTGGTAAGAAATCACATCCCCCTATCATTTGTGACGAGGTCCAGGAACCACCTAGTCTTGCAACTTGGAAAGCAGAAGTAAAGAATCATGAAGAGAAGTACAAGGTACTAAAAGGTATTTGTAGTGAAGGAGAGGGTGCATTTTCCCATAAGAATAAAGAGAAATGTGTTGCGGCCATGGAAGACATAACTTAAATCCTTACTGATGAGGATTGTGCAGTAAAAGAGCAGGGTGTTCTTTCACTTGACCCTACCACCAGTGTTATAGAAGAACAATCTAGAGGGGTAAGAAACACTATGGACATGATTGGAAGAGTGCCTAGTGAGGGGTGCTCAAATTTCACCAAGACATCTATGGAGGGATTTCAATCTCTCTATGTTGGTGACATATATATTTCCCTTAAAGAAAAGGTTCCAAGATAAAATTCCACTTCACCACTAGAGTTCCATGAAGTTGATACTACAGAGAGGGAAGAAGAAGAGGTTCAAATTCAAGAACCTCATTTTCTTGCAGGGTCACTGAAGATGAGTGAGTGAAAAATCAAAGAGGTCCTACACACTCTCCATAGAACCTCTGCATTGATGACAAATACTTGTTGGAATTGGGAGGACAAATATTCCATTGAAGACATGGAGAAGTTTTAGAAGGCCATGACAAACACCAAAGGTTATTTCATGTAGTTTCTTTCTGATAGAGACAATCTACTTGCACTTGTGGAGTTATTGTATGGAGCATCATTGAAGGATGGAGAACAGATATGCAAGCTCACATAGGAATTATTGAATAACCAAGATTCCTTGAAGAGCACTCAATGTGCACTCGAAGAGTCGAAGATGGATATAGATAAATTTCAAGAGAAGTTGCAAAGATATCACCTACCCTCCTACACACCATTCAGCCATATTCACCAGGATGGTTGCATTATTTAACATATTGAGGAATCTCATGAGATGGTGGATAATGAGATGCACTTGGTTTTTCATGTGCTTGGTAACTGTGTAGACAAGTTTGAGGAGAACCAAGCACTTGACCTTTTCCATAGAAAACGAGAGTTTTTTTCCGTGGATAGTCTCTTCTCCATAGAAGAGTCAGATGAACTCAACTTAGTTGGATTAGCCATTGAGTAAGAAGAGGCAGCCATAAGTGGGGTGGAGAAGTATTGTAGATATCTGATTCACATTTATACCCACACCTCTATTCCATCTTCGTTAAGTGGGGATGAAAATTGGGAGAAATAATTTTACTTGTTGGTGCAACAGGAAGAGATGGAGGCTTTCCTAGGTGTTCATGATGACTTGTTGAATGCACCATCACCATCCCAACAGCCACATAGGCACATATTGTTTTCAATTGATTCCATTCAACCACATATGAATTAGGTGGAATATTACATGTCACACATGGAGTCTTCTTGCATAAAAATTTCTGCTCATGAGTAGCGGAAGGTAGCTGAACAAGCTAACTACCAAGAGGAGTTGATGAGAAAACTATCTTGCATAAGGTGGTATTGGTGGAGGAGATCAACAAAGTTGTATGGATTTGTGTACCCTTTGACTAGTGATAGATATTTAATCCATTGGAAGTGTTCACATGGACCTTTTAGTTGGAGTGTCAGTACCTTCTTAGGTTGGATGAGGGGACACTTATTTGTTTTTCCTGCTTGCATATTTCGAGATAATTGTGATGCATCATATTATTGTGAGAATTTTGGGCATCCTTGTTGGTTGGATGATACTTATACTCATTGGGTTTGGACACGGGACTCACACCTATGTCATTGATATTCAATGGTGATGCGCACTAAGAACATAAGGAAATTTATGTTGCGTGGGGAAATCACACAGATTTCCAATTTTGCATTGATAATTTCCAAATTTTCAGTGCCGTGGTATGATTCCCACATCATGAATATAATTTCCTATGATGATAAAATTTTATGGTGAATACTAATGTTTAGATACTTATAGCTCAATAAATGGGATCCAGGAATAATTTTGTATGATAAGTGCTGTAGGAAGGAATTCTCACTTAAGGGAGTGCAGTGCAAGCAATGGGACCATAGATTTTCATGTTTTTTGAGAAACTTTACATAATGTATTGATGAAGTAGGTAAAACTTTTTTTGCACATGAGTTCATGCTACATTTCTCCTACATGGTGGACAAATTTGCGGCACTCTGGAGTGTTTCTGCTTGAGGGAAAGAAGATTTGGGAGGTGAGGACTATCATGTCCCCAAACTTAATTTTTATGCACCTATTTACATAGAGTAATTTTGTGTGTGTTCAATTGAAATTATAACAGTTAAACATGTGGAAATTGAACCCAAGAGATAGACCAATTACACTCACAAAATTTCTAATCAAACATGCAAAATTCACACAAAAGGAGACAGAAATTGGAGCATAACTTAATCCTGTATTGAATAAGTGTACATAAGCCAAAAATATGAATTAATAGGCTGCTCAAATATATAATTACATGAGATATTTGAAATAACTATTTTTCTATTCGAAATGGTCAAAAAGAAGGCTTACTAAATCAAGTCAAATCCCCCAAAGGTGCAAAAAGGACTTTCCAAATCCATGAAGATCCTCATGAATTATCTAAAACAAGTGGGAAAGATAATAAGTGGTGGAAATAAAACTAATTCATGCTTTTTTTTGTAGAAAAGGAAGGAGGATGATGTGGTCAAAAAACAAGGCAAGTTCCCCTGGACTAGTTTTTCCTTTATGCCTTAAAATTGTTGTAAAACAAGGAAGCTTTCATAAAAATAAGATATGCACTTTAAGGAATTGGGAATAAATTAGACATGCTAAATATGTTTCCAAGATGATTCCAAAGCTCCATGACCCAGTTTAGCAAGTATTGACTTCTAGGAACATGTGGAAGCCAACTAGCATAGAGAGGGAATCTACGAATCTAGGAATAAGACAAAAATGATTTAATTAATGTCAAATATGGGTAACTATGGGTAACTATGGGTTGATTATTCTAACAACACATGAGAAAGATTCATCATGGATTTGTTGCCTTTGTTTTTTTCTCTCATCCAAGCACATGATAATGTCCTCATCCATTGTCATCATCATGGCTCACCATCCCCATTCTTATTGTCACCATCACCATCATGTGTCTCCCATTGTGATACTTCCACTTCTTCCCATGTGAAATATCATTTGTTTCTATGTTTTTTCAACTTTTCATATTCATAAAAAACTTGAAATATTTCATAAAATTCATCATGATTTCTTGTACTATTTTTTTTTCTCATCCAAGTGCACCATAATATTATCATCCATCATCATCATGATTCATAACCATCCCCATCCTCATTGTCACCATCACCATGATGCTTCATAAACACAATGCATCTCACATTGTTCCACTCCCACTACTTGACATGAAAAATATTATTTCTTTTTATGTTGGTCAACTTTTCATATTCATAAACAACTTCATAAATTGAAAATGATTCGTTGTGGATTTGTTGTTTTTTTCTTCTTTCATCCAAGTACACCATAATATCCTCATCCATCATCATCATATAGCTTCACCATCCACATGTTGATTGTCACCATCACTACCATGCTCCATCAACACCATGCATCTCACATTGTACCACTCCCATATTAGAATTTGAATCCCATTTAGATCTTCAAGAAGGTAGTTCTAATAATGTTTGCAGTAAATGGAGAATGAAGATACAAAATGAAAAAAACAAACCACATAGGAAATGAATGAGTATTGCTCAGGAATTTACAGTATCATTCTCCTTAATAAAATCCAGTATTACAATAGTTTACATAGGAAAAACATTTGAATGCATTAGAAATAAATTTGAATCTATCGAGTGGATTTGACTTTATCTAACTGGCCATCTAACTAATGGTGTCCCAATCAATATCAAAGTCCAATAGATCAACTCCTAGATGTCTAACAACTCAATCAATAAGTGATATACAGTTAACTCAGTGCAACTGAGTGTGGTAGGTGGGAAAAGGCACCTACTCCACATGCAACCATGGATTAGCGATGCATAGCTAGCACTAGCTAACTGGTTGTGAACTAATTGAAAGTAACTGGGGCTAACTAAGACTAACTAGCTCTGACTCCAACTAACTGAAGGAGGTTGGTGACGGGACTCCCAGTGGCCCCTAAAATGTAGGGATTGGTCTAGGAGGTGCCCAAACTGATGCATGCACATCCAATAAGTGGAAGTTAACATCTAGAAGTGTTCCCTGGACTCTAGTAACTAGTACATGTGGCCCCATTAGGCTAAGTGTGTTGATGTATATGTAACTTCGGAATGTATTCTTATATGTACCTTATGCATTGTAACCCGAAGTTTATTCCAGGATGTTTCTATTATGTATTTGAGTCATGTGGTCATGCCCCGATGTTCCGATTAGGAGGATTAATAATGTAAACAAGTCAGGTCAAGTCATTAGGTAAGTCCCCACAGTTTTGGGGCACTCGAGTTACTATACACTAATTAAGGTGTAGGCTCGGGTAAGTAATGTTAGGTTGAGCCTACATGTGAAAATGCAATTCAAGTGAACGGAAGAATATAAATAGAGAGTGAGACTCTCTATTTATCACACACATCATTCACTCTCTTAAGTGAGGCGCACTTGTGGAGGAGGAAATATACTGGGACTAGAAGGCCACAGCTGTTGGGAGATCTCTTACTATTTTGGTGCTGATTTCATCTCTAAGGAAGTTGTGGGGTTTTCTCCTTTATGGTTTCCCCAAGAAAAAATCTTTGTGTCTCTTGTCTCTTGTGATGTGCTTATGTTTTATTGCTATGCTTGTTATTCTCTCAGTGAAAAGATCCTAAGATCATAATGCTAGCTTAATTGTTGAAAAACTAACATGGTATTAGAGCTAACCTGAGAAGAAGACACTATGCAGCTGCGGAGCTAGGGCTTCCTTGTTTGTGGATCTTCCTCCACATATTTTCAGCAAAATTAAGGTGGAATTACTCTCCTCCTTAGGGCACATCTTTCTGTCGAAACAGAATCCAATTCTGAGGTTTTTCAGTTTTGGACCTGTCACTGGGGTTGGAAATTAGGGCTTTCTACAGAAGAGGAAATTTTCAGTGAGCCCAGGCCTGTATTGATCTCCTTCCCAAAATCGAAGTTAGGAACAAATTTGAAGGCATTAGGGTGGACAGAACTCTAGAAAATAAAAACCCTAGTTGCTCCTGAACCAGCTCTGTAGGATTTCAGCTCAAGTTTCAGATCTGACATCTTGAACCTGGTAAGATCTAAAATATTTTGTATTTCCATATGAGGTTCTGATTTAAAATATGTCTCATCATACCAAGCTTGATGAAAAGCTTGAGGGAGCTGGTAACTTCTGAGCTTGGAAGTATAGGATCTCCCTGGTCCTGGAAGATAATGAATTAGAATCCTACATTCATGAGGAGGTTCCAGTTCCAGAGGGAGATGAGGAAAAATACTTGCATAAGAATAAGATGGTTATGGAAAAGAGAATCATTGCTGACTCTATCAAAGATCATCTCATCCCACAGGTGTCCTCTCTCAAGACACCTAAAGCTATGTTTGATGCCCTAACCAAATTGTTTGAAGGAAAGAACATCAATCGGAAGATGACCCTGAGGAACCAGCTAAAGAATGTGAAGATTCAGAATGTAGAAACTATCTAGTCATACTTCACAAGGGTTTCTAAAATCAAGGAACAGTTAGAAGCTGTTGATGAAGAAGTGGAGAATGCAGAGATTGTCATGACTACCTTGAATGGCCTCCCTAGGTCATGGGGTGCTTTTATCCAAGGAATTTGTGCTAGAAAGAAGTTAGTCAAATTCAGCAGACTATGGGAAGAGTGCTCTCAAGAAGAAGCTCGAATAGCAGATCGAGAAGAGAAGATGGGAAGTGAAGACCAAGCCCTCACAGTTCACTCCAAGAAAGGCAGAAAAGTAAGTCATCACTCAAAAGGTAAGAATCCTAATCATAGAGATAATAGTAGAAAGAACATGTCTAGATCAAGATGTTATACTTGTGATGAAGTAGGGCACTTTGCAAAAGACTGTCCTAAGAACAAGAACCACTATCATAAGAAGAAGAGCAACAAAAGAAGACATCATGCTCATGCTGCAGAGGATGATGAACCATCTAGAAAGAGATCCAGATATGAAAGTGAAGATTCTTCAAGCGAGGATGAATATGTTTTGATATCAGCTCTCACAGGTAACATTACTCATGGAAGTGATGATTGGCTTATAGACAGTGAGGCTTCCAAACATATGACGGGATTCAAGGAATCCTTTGTAAGACTATCAGAACACAAATCACCTCATAAGGTGAAACTAGGAGATGACTACCAATATCCAATAAAAGGTAGTGGGGAATATTCATACAAGCTAGACTCTGGTAAGTCTCTAACAATGAAAGAAGTATTGTTTGTTCCAGGACTCAAGAAGAACCTTCTCTCCATTTCAGCATTGGATGCAAAAGGAATGCGGGCTGCATTCATAGATGGTAAAGTCATCATGTGGCCAAAAGGAAAGACAATCGATGATGCGGTAGTGATTGGATAACAAGAAGGAGGCTTGTACAAATTGAAGGGTCATCCAGAACAAGCCTTGATCCATGATACAGTAGAACCAAATGAGCTTTGGCATAGAAGGCTTGCACATGTACATTACAGGGCACTACCTATTGCAAGCAAAGCTATTGAAGGTCTTCCAGAATTCCAAGCAAAACATGATGGAGTTTGCAAAGGATGTGCGAAAGGGAAGAATACAAAGAAGACATTTCCTAGCAGCGAAAGCAAAGCCAAAGGCATTCTAGAAATCATCCATTCTGATGTATGCAGTCCAATGTCATCAAACTCACTAAGCGGGTATGCATACTATGTTTCTTTTATTGATGATTTTTCTAGAAAGACATGGATTTACTTTATGAAAAAAAAAGATGAAGTGTTCCGCAAGTTCAAGGAATTCAAAGCCTTGATCGAGAACCATACTGAAAAGAAGATCAAGACCATTCGTTCAGATAATGGTGGAGAATTCACTTCGAATGAATTCAAAGAGCTATGTAGAGAATCAGGGATTAAGAGGGAGTTGTCAACTCCTTATAATCCACAACAGAATGGGGTTGCAGAACGAAAGAATAGAACTATCATGGAAGCTGCAAGAGCTATGCTTCATGATCAAGATCTACCTATGCCTCTTTGGGCTGAGGGTGCTAGAACAGCAGTATATGTACAGAACCGTACTCCACATAGAGTACTCGAGAACAAGACTCCTGAAGAAGTATTCTCCGGCAAGAAACTAGAAGTCAGACATCTCAGAATATTCGGCTGTCCTGTGTACATCCACATTCCAAAAGAGAAGAGAACAAAATTGGATCCTTAAGGAAAGAAGGGCATATTTGTGGGATACTCTGAAAGCTCGAAGGCTTACAGAATCTACTTCCCAGGATACAAGAATATTGACGTCAGTAGGGATGTAACATTTGATGAAGACACAGCTTACAACAAATCCAGAAAGAGACCTACTGAAGAACCTGAAGAAGCAGAAGCAGAAGCACCCAGGATCCGTGATACAATCATGAATGAAGAGGCTCAAGAAGAAGATCGAGAGTTCAAGGAACCACAAAGACCTGAAGATCCATCTTTGGAGAAGAATCCTCATAAGAGGAAACCTGCTTGGGTACGTGAACTTATCCAAGGTGCGGAAGGATACGGAGCTCCAGAAGAGAATCACAGAGAAAGAAAGAGGACCAGATATAATTCCGGGTATGTAGATTTACTATGTGATTTTATTGATAAATAACCTTCCAGTTATGAAGAAGCAGCAGAACAGAAAGAATGGAAGGATGCTATGATCGAAGAATATCAATCGATCATGAAGAATGATGTTTGGGATGTTGTCCCAAGACCAAAAGGGAAGTTAGTTGTCACTTCCAAATGGATCTACAAAATCAAACATGCTGCAGACGGTAGCATTGAAAAATATAAGGAAAGATTTGGAGCTTGAGGATTATCTTAGAAAGAGGGAGTAGACTATGATGAAAATTTTGCACCTGTATCCAGATACACTTCCATCAGATCAGTACTTGCTTTGGCTGCAGTGATGAAATGGAAGATACACCAGATGGATGTCAAGAATGCTTTCTTGAATGGTGTAGTGGAAGAGGAAGTGTATGTAGAATTGCCACTCGATTTTGAGACACATGACAGAGAGTCTCATGTATGAAAATTGAAGAAAGCCCTGTATGGTTTGAAACAGGCACCTAGGACCTGGTACGACAGAATTGACATCTTTCTATCTAGTTTGGGCTTTACCAAGAGTAAAGCGGATTCCAACCTTTACTGCAAGGTTGAAGACGGAAACCCAATGATGCTACTACTATATGTATATGATCTATTTGTGAGAGGTTCAGATGGGTTGATTGCTGATATGAAGAGAAATCTTTCTGCTAAGTTTGAAATGAAGGAATTGGGGATGATGCATTACTTTCTAGGTATGGAGGTGTGGCAGAGTACAGATGGAATCTTCCTTGGACAAGGGAAGTATGCAGTAGAGATCCTAAATAGGTTTGGGATGATGGACTGCAAGGATATGGCTACACCTATGGCATTGAACCTGAATCTATTAAGTGATGCTTCATCAGAGTCGGTTGATGCTACGATGTATCGTCAGATGATTGGGTCATTGATGTACCTGACGAACATGAGACCAGACATTTTCTTTGCTATGAACACCTTGAGCCAGTACTTGACAGATCCAAGAAGTGTTCACTTGATTGCTGTAAAGCATATTCTGAGGTACCTGAGATTATGGGCTCAAGTACGATGCGAATCAGAAGATTAACCTGGAGGGTTATGTTGATTCAGATTGGGCAGGCAGTTCCATCGATAGGAAGAGTACTTCTGGATCTTGCTTCAGTATGGGATTAGGTGTGATCTCTTGGTTTAGCAGGAAGCAATCCTGTGTGGCACTGAGTACAGCTGAAGCAGAGTATGTCACAGCTTGTTCAGCTAGTTATGAGGCAGTATGGCTGCGGAAGCTACTATCTGATATATTTGATCTCCCATTGGATGCTACTTGTATACATTTTGACAACCAGCGTTGCGTAAATTTGTCAGAGAACCCAGTGTTCCATGACAGGTCGAAGCATATTGAGATCAAGTACCATTATATCAGGGATATGGTGTAGAGAGGAGCAGTGAAGCTCATGTATGTTGCGATGGAGGAACAGATAGCTGATGTATTGACGAAGCCATTGGCTAGGCTGAAGTTTGAGTACTTCAGAGAGAGACTTGGTGTTCTCCAGATCGAGGCTTCCTCCCAGAGAAAGTGATGAGACCCATAGCCATTCTGACATGGTGAGAGGATTGGTTCCTTCCATGGTTAGATGTAAGGGCTGAGTCATTCTGTCATGGTGAGAGGATTGGTTCCTTCCATGACTGATATGTATGCTGAGATCTATATCCATTCTGACGAGCAGTTCATATGTAAGGGCTGAGCCATTCTGTCATGGTGAGAGGGTTTCTCCCTTCCATGTCAGATATAAGTGCTGGCCATTCTGTCGAGTAGGACAGATGTAAGTGCAGTTGCCATTCGAGGAATGGAGGCACCTGGTTAGTTACCAGGATCACTTAGTGTAAAAACTAAGTAGTCGTTCTGATGTGATAGAGGGATGTGTTCCCACTTGATCAGATGTAAGGGCTAAACCATTTTGTTCATGGCTAAAGGATTTGGTTCCTCCCGTGTCAGATGTGAGTGTTGGCCATTCCGACGAGTAGGTCAGATGTAAGAGCAACTACCATTCTCTAAGAGAATGGAGGCACCTGGTCCGTTACTAGGTAGCTCAGTCGAGGAGGACTGGGGTCCATTCTGATGTGACTATAGGATTGGTTCCTACAAGATCAGATGTGAGTGCAAGCCTTTCCATCACTGTGGTAGGATGTGTTCCCACCTGGGTGGATGTAAGTGCAGGCCCTTTCATCATTGTGGTAGGATGTGTTCCGGCCTGGATGAGAGTCATTCATCACTGTGGTAGGATGTGTTCCCGCCTAGGTGAATGTATGGAAAGCTTTCATCATTGTAGTAGGATGTGTTCCGGCCTGGGTGAGAGTCATTCATCACTGTGGTAGGATGTGTTCCCTCCTGGGTGAATGTGTGGAAAGCTTTCATCATTGTGGTAGGATGTGTTCCGGCCTGGATGAGATTCATTCATCACTGTGGTAGGATGTGTTCCCGCCTGGGTGAATGTGTTGAAAGCTTTCATCATTGTGGTAGGATGTGTTCCAGCGTGGATGAGTAGGTCAGATGTAAGTGCTGATCCATTTCATAGATGATAGTAGGTGTGTCCTATCATGCTGGTGAATGTGAGTGCTGGGCCTTTCTGATGGGATTGTAGTTTACTACATGATCAGATGTGAGTGCTGGGCGAAGACCTACATGAGGGTAGGCCTACAACCAGCATGAAAAAGGGTTGGCTCTGTAGAAATTCCTATGATGAGAAGAATCTTGAGATAGCACCAGTGTTGATCCAGATCGAGTGATGATCCAGATCCAGTTATGATGATCCAGCAATGATGATCCAGATCAAGAGATGATCCAGATCCAGTCCAGTGATGATCATCCATATCGAGAGATGATCCAGATCCAGTGATGATGTTCGATGATGATCCAGATCGAGAGATGATCCAGATCCAATGATGACTTGAAGACAAAGATGACTTGAAGATGAATATGAATTGAAGATGGAGATGATCCAGTTGATACAGAGAAGAAGACCAGTGCTGAAAATTTGTGTCGAATGAATACCTTCCTAGTTAAGAGGGAGTGTTGATGTATATGTAACTTCGGAATGTATTCTTCTATGTATCTTATGCATTGTAACCCGATGTTTATTCCGGGATGCTTCTATTATGTATTTGAGTCATGTGGTAATGCCCCGATGTTCCGATCGGGAGGATTAATAATGTAAACAATTCAGGTCAAGTCATTAGGTAAGTCCCCACAGTTTTGGGGCACTCGAGTTATTATACAATAATTAAGGTGTAGGCTCAGGTAAGTAATGTTAGGTTGAGCCTACATGTGAAAATGAAATTCAAGTGAACAGAAGAATATAAATAGAGAGTGAGACTCTCTATTTATGACACACATCATTCACTCTCTTAAGTGAGGCACACTTGTGGAGGAGGAAATATACTGGGACTAGAAGGCCACTGCTGTTGCGAGATCTCTTACTGTTTTGGTGCTGATTTTATCTCTAAGGAAGTTGTGGGGTTTTCTCCTTTATGGTTTCCTTGAGAAAAACTCTTTGTGTCTCTTGTCTCTTGTGATGTGCTTATGTTTTATTGTTGTGCTTGTTATTCTCTCAGTGAAAAGATCCTAAGATCATAATGCTAGCTTAATTGTTGAAAAACTAACAAAGTGGACCAAATGGTACTAGTAGACCCAATTAATTAATTAAGGCTCCTAAGGTAGGCTAAGTAATCTAATAGAAAGTATGGCCAAGGGAGGATTAACAATCCTATCAACCATCATGAATCCTAACTTGGACAACTGTGGGACCTGGTAACAAAACCATAGGCCGCCTAAATACAATATAAAATACAAGAAATAAAATTTTTGCTTAATACAAACAAGGAAGCAGGGTAAAACCTCATGGGAATTCACCCCCCACCTCAAAATAAGCAGAAATACAAATTGAAAAAACTTGCGAAAATTTTTGCTTCTATTTGTAGCACTATACAGTAGAAGTATCTTGGTTCTTCTGTGCTGGTGAACCCATGAATCTATAAAATTTCTTATGTGTGGAGGAATTTTCCTCTTTGAAAGAAGAATAATGTGCCCAATTGAATTAGGAATATAGACAATTGCAGGATGAAAACTGGACCCATGTAGAGCAGCTGAAATCAACTAATGAGAGAGAAAAGGTTCTTCAGAATTTGAACCATGTGAGGAACACCCAAGAATATGATATATGTCATCCTTGAACAGAAAACCATGAGTGGTAAAATCATCCCCAAGTGTTAGGAGCAAGTGTTTAGGCGGATGCAGAATGTCTCCAACTTTACTAGTTCTTTGAGGAGATGAGCATGTGATTAAAAAGGTAGGTATCGGTTCCCTAGGACTATGGAAAACGAATGATTGAGCTCCATAATATGATATAGATTCACAAATAACCAATATTTCACAAAATCTAATATCACCAAACTCATAAGAGAAAACTAACACCAAATCCTGAACAACAAAATTGAATGAGACTTGCGGTGCTTGATTTGTCACACCAAAATCGATGAAACCTATTACAACAAATATTGTAAGCTATTGAATATTAAAACCTGAACCAAATATTATCATATCAAAAAATAAATCAGATACAAATAGGTTCATATCAGATCCAAAACTATGAAATCAAATCAAATCCCCAGCAACAATTTTGAAGGAGACTTGCGGTACTTGATTTGTCACACCAAAATTCATGAAACCAGCTACAAGAAGTACTAGAAGCTCATGAATCTGAAATATTGAACCATATCCGATCCAAATATGATCATCTCAGATCCAAAAGTGTAGAATGAAATCAAATCCATGGCAGCAATTTTGAAGGAGACTTGCGGTACTTGTTTCTTCACACCGAAAATTATGAGAACAACTACAAGCAGTACTGAAATCTTGTGAACCTGAAATATTGAGCCAGGTAATATCATATCAGATCCAAATAATCTCATTTCACATCCAATAAAGTTCATATCATATCCAATAGTTTGCTCCACCGAGATGGTAGATGCACAATTTTCTCCTTCTTCAACATTATAAATATTGGTGCATGCAATCATGTAGGAATTTGTTGCAAGCTCAAGATCAATGAGAGTGTTTGAATCACTTAAATTATTTCCAAAATATTCAAATATTTACAAAATATAATATCAGCAAACCCATGAGATAAAGATGACATCAAATCCCGAGCATAAATTTTGAAAGTGATTTTTGGTACTTTTTTCTTCACACAAAAATTGATGAGAATAGCTATAAGCGGTAGTGAAAGATATTAAACCACAGAACCAAGTAATATAAGATCAGATCCAAATAATATCACATTATATCCAATAAATTCCATATCACATCCAGGAGTGTGCTCCACTGAGCTGGCAGATGCACAATTTTCTCCTTCTTCAAAACCTTTGAAAGAGATTTTTGGTACTTGTATCTTCACACCAAAAATGATGAAAATAGATACAAGAAGTACTGAAATCTATTGAATGCTAGAAACAATTATTATTACATTATATTCAAATAATATCATATCAGATCCAATAAATTTGATATCAGATCCAAGAGTGCTCCATCGAGATGGTAGATGCACAGTTTTCCCCCTCTTCAAAACCCTGAGTATCTATGCATGCAATCATGTAGGAATTTGTTTGAAGCTCTAGATCAATGAGAGTGAATGGATCACTCCTACAATCTGATATTATTTCCAAAATATCCAAATAATTACTTATCTACACACTAGAAATATCATTAGAGACAGAGAAATCAAATTCCTCACCCTTTCCTGGAGAAATCACCGGTAAACTATGCAGAGAATTTATAATAGAAGAATCATTGGAGAATTTTTGCATAGAATGGAAGGAGATATTTTCTACAAAAACATATATTTGAATGTCTTATTTTGGATCATCCATGTGAGGATATGAGATATCCAATATCTCATACACTTCTGGTGCAGCAGGAGAAGGAGTCACACCAAGGAGACTTTCTTCAATTTGAATTGAGTGTGAGGAAAATTTTGCTTCTTATTCACCTTGAACAACTTCATCATAGAGAGTAGAGGCTAACAATTTCGAGTAAAGAACTCTTGTGGTTATGAATGTTCTCCATAAATTTCTATAAATATCCTCATTGTGCTTCCCAAAGGTTCTATCAAGTTATGTCCAGAGATCCTTTGGGTATTCTGCAGACTCAATAAGGTAGCGCAAGATTGGAGACTTCCAAAAATCCATGCCCATTTTTCCAAAAGCTATATCACCTTCATTTATCCTTTCATTCTCATATTTATAAGAATATTTACCAAGTCCAATAGATACCTCATAGAGAACTTGTCTCTTTAGATATGCAATGATCTTCAACTTCCATTCTAAATATTTTGTGGATGGAGTAAGAAGAGGAACTAATAATATCGAATCCATATGAAGCTGAACCTATAAAATATCACTGCAAAACACTAAAACATATTTGAACTATTAGAATCATTCTTTTCCTCTCGACATGAACATATTTTTAGGGTCCATCACATAGTTTTCGCCGCTCTGAATAAATCCAGAGCTAGAAAATCATCATAGGGGACTTCTGTGGGAACCCAACTGCTTCTAATGTTCAGTGGGGAGAAACAAGCATGAAACCTGCTTGAGAAGGATCTGATACCTAATTATAATTTGAATTCCAAAAATATATTCAAGCATATAGTTCTAATAATGTTTGAAATAAATCAAGAATGAAGATACAAACTAAACAAAACAAACCACACAAGAAACATATCAGTACTTCTCAGGAATTTGCAGTATCATTCACAATAATAAAATCCGGTGTTACAATAGTTTACATAGGAAAATGATTCTAATGTATTAGGTAGAAATTCAAATATATCCACTCGATCTGACTATATCTAACTGACCACCTAACTCATGGTGTCTCAATCAATATTGGAGTCCAATAGATCAACTCCTATATGTCCAAGAACTCAATCAATAAATGATATCTAGTTAAGTCAGTGCAACTGAGTGTGGTAGTTGGGAAAAGGCACCTACTCCACATGAAACCATGCATTATCCATGCATACCTAGTGCTAGATAATTGATTGTGAACTAACTAAAAGTAACTGGGGTCTAACTAAGACTAACTAGTTCTAACTCCAACTAACTGAAGGAGGTTGGTGCCGGGACTCCCAATGGCTCCTAAAATGTATGGATTGGTCTAGGTCACTCCCAAATTGTTGCATGCACATTCAGTAACTAGAAGTTAACCTCTAACAATGTTCCCCACACTTTAGTAACTGGTACATGTGGACCCATTAGGCCAAGTGGACCCAATGGTACTAGTGGAGCCGAATAATTAATTAAGGTTCCTAAGTTAGGCTAAATAATCTAATAGATAGTATGGTTAGGGGAGGATTAATAATCCTAACATCCCAGTTATTTCCATGAAAAATATGTTTGTTTCTATGTTGTTTCAACTTTTCATATTCATAAAAAACTTGATAAATTGCACAACCTTCATTGTGTCTTTGTTTTATTTGACTGGACATGACACTAGTGTTTTTCACAGTGGAACACATGGAATTTCTTGCATTAGGGGGTCGAAATACGAATAGGGAAGCATAACTAGGTTTCGTTAGCTCCCATTACCATGTTGGATATTCTAGGAATGTTCACAATTTCGATAATTTTTTGTATATTTGTATTCAAAATTGATCACGTGCATCAAAATTGACATCTTGAATCCATTAGAATCAATGATCTCATTATCCAAGTTATGATTTATGTTCTATCAGCAATTTTAAATCATGCCCTAGGGCCATTCAGGGACAACTTGTGATATTTTTTGGGGTAGAGAAATCTAAACCGAGTAGCATAATTGGGTTCTATCAGCTCTCATATATGTAATTTATGATTGCGTATGCAGCCACACTACCCACGGTCACCTGAGCATTTTCAATTCAAAATTTACCTCCTTGTGAAAAAATGGCACCCACTAATAAGAAAAGAATGTACACTTTCTCACCATCCTATTATCCCTTGTATCCATCATTGGTTCCTCTCTCCTTTGGGTCCATGGCTGAAAGATCATCTTATTTGAAAATTTATGAAACTATGGTTTCCCTTACTAAGATACATTTCATTTTTTACACAAAGGGGTTGGATTGCGAAATACATCATCTATGAAATTGTGGCTATATTTCCCATGTCAACCTTTCCCAAACACACTTGCAAGATCTCCTGGAACTTATGTATGTTTCTCGGTTCAAATTCTATGCCTTTGATAGATATTCATCATGTTTTCCTGAAATCCTCTAGGATGTGAGATGGAATTGGCCATAAAATTATGACCATGGCTCGAATTGATGAGCCATCGAGTCTATTGGAATCATTCCATTGTAATAATGATAAGTTTCCTCCCACCTATGATCCCATGGATGGAAATTTTTTTTGTTTGACACTTTATGAATCTATGGTTTCCCTTAACAAGAGAGATTGCACTTTTGCATTAAGTGTTTAAATTGGGTGTTGAATCTACTCATGATATCTCCATCATGGATATCATAAAAAACTATCAAAGGATATGAATAATTCTGGGGAACTCATGCGTATACTTGGTACAATATACCTTTAATTTTATAACATTAACTCAAATTTTGAGTTGGTAAATAATTTGCAACTTTAAATGATGGAATTATAATAACCTTGTCTCTTTGAATTTATTACTTTGAGAAATATGATTTTTTCATGGTAGGATTGGGACTTTGCTTATCTTTTGTTTTGAGATCATTTCTATTTTTTCCATCGTTTTATATCTTTCCTTCATAAATTTTCTGGTCAATTATTTGTAGATTCGAAGCAATCTAACTGAAAATCATTTGATGTAACAAAAATAAACAAACTAAACCTAATTTTTCCATGTGACTTTGAGGTTGTTAACCTAAAAGTAGTAGGGGGGACAAAATCAAAACTGAAAATTAAAAAAAAAGTATAGTGATATGAGCACATATGTGGCTAAGGTAAATATGCAACAAAGCACATCCTAAATTGGAAAAATGTGACTTTATAACTTATGTACTTTTATAAAATATATGTGCCAAGTTTTCATAAAATAAACACACTATGTTTTGCAACATTGAGATTAAACAACATGTCCAAAAGAGTTATATCCAGATTGGAAAATTTATGATAGAATCATTTAATCGGGGTTTCATAAATCTAGAAACACCATGTACCATAGGCTCAAGAAATGCACAATAGAAATTTTATTAATATATTTTATGATCTCAAGCATTTACAAACTATATATTTATGGATTGAGATTACCATAACTGTCTCTCTTGTTTTATAACTTCCAATTTTATGATATTCCCTACTTACATTTTTAAAAATATTTCTTCTTACAAAATGATCATAGTATAGAGGTAGAACATTAGGGTGGGCCAATATCTTAAAGTATATTTATTAATATTTATTAGGGTGGGATAAATTGTATTAAGGTATATTTATGAAGATTTATTGGCTGGAACAAATTATACGATAAATTTATCTTGGACTTCTCTCATGTCACACACTCACTTGATACTCTCATTCACAAAATTTTTAATACGATTACAATCCAATAGTAATTAGTGAAAAAACAAATATATACCAATTTTCCTTGTATATGAACCTATATTTGTCTTCCACAACAAAAATTCCTATTGCACATTAGTATTTTTAGTCCTTCATATTCCTTTAAGAATTACTCAACATTATATAACCGACATCTCCATGCAATCATCCAAGCTACTAAAAAATGAGAACTAATCATATAAAAACATAATTTCTCACACATATATGATCATGTTGAATACTTTTATGGATATGGAAAGAGAAAATATGAAAAAAATATTTCGATTAAGTCATAATTCAATAATGCAAGTTTATAATAAAAGTTTGAGAAATTCGATGGCCCTTAAATGGTCTGTGAATTTTTATATATAAAAAAGTACAATGTTGTTACACATGTATCCCAAAGTAAATCTAACCTATACTACACATCAAAAATCAATCATCCTCTTGTTTTTTCCTGAATTTGATGCATCATTCCTTTGTCTTGGACTAGTGTGCATATTTGGAGTCTGCAAATCAAAGATAAATTTTATTGCTCAACTAATTGCATACAATATATTAGCACTCACAAACTTAGAAAAATAAATTATGGCTCAATTAACATATAACAAACACTAAATCAATCCATTTGAGGTATTGATTCTTGTGCTTTCCTCCTCGCCGAAATCCTCTCTGCAATTTCGCTTTGCAAATAAAAGATCGTATATCCATTATTTCAACAATTATCAACATGTGCATGTAAAAGTATTAAAAAAAAATTAATGAATACACACCCCACCGAAGATATATATTATGGGATAGGATATTGGTTTTCTTGTGTATCAAGCATAGCCATAGGTTCAAGATCATGCTCGTTTGCATATGCAACTAGAATGGAGGGGTTAGTCACTGCTTCTGTCAATGACTATAGTCACCAAATGTTTAAATCGTTCGAAATACATGAATACAGAATATAAAGTGCATACACTATGTACAGATATCGAAATATATGCCACTACATGACTTATTCCCATCATTTATGCAACAATAATTGTTGCATCAATAACCCCATTGAGGTCTAGCATTGAGGAATCTCTAGCATGAAGCTATAAACATGCAAAATAAACATTAATAAAAAAAAAAATTTGCATGAAATTGAAAGATAGTAAACAAATATCATTAGACTCTCTACATTAATATGGAATCAGTAGGTCCATGGTCATGGAAACACGACCTCTTTATCACAGAGGGTTTTCTGATGAAGACACAACCCCTGCCATTATTTGGACTTCAAGGAGAATCAAATAAAGGTAGCGGTTCTTGGATTTTGATTGATGCCTACAGTTACAGAGTGTTATCATAGTTACAAATGCACATATGAATCAATGAAATAACATGTTTAAAAAAAATAACATATTGAAATAGTTACCTTAGTGTGCATTATCTCTCCAACAAGAGGGGATGCACTTTTGCTAAATCATTTCCTCTCTATAGAGGCATCTATCATCTGCAAGTTTAAAAAGTCACCAAGTGTTGATGATGCTGGATAGGAATGAACCGATGAACTAGCATGTATTAAAAAACTATAAGAATGAAATTGTTACCTAACCATGAATGGTATCTCCACCAAGGGGAGCTTTATTGGAGCCAAATTACTTTCTCTTTGAAAAGGAATATTACATCTGCATTTTAAAAATTTTAAGTGCTATCACTCTATACATATGTGCAATAAGGAAAAACAATTTTGAACATGATTACTTTTAAAAGTATATACTTACCTCGCTCAAAAAATTGGTAAGGTTAACATATGGGATATCACTAGACTTAATGTTTTGGGTTAAGATGTTGAGGACCTAGTAGTTGCAAGTTTAAAAATGGTAATATTATAATGTCTAGCATTAATGATATAACATGTATTAATAAATTAACTTGTATTAATGAAATAACTTGTATTAACAAATTGATACCTTGAAATAGTTTCCTCTATGTGAATTGTTGCTGCAAAAATTATGTAATGCCTAGCACAAATTAAACTTGTATATTTTGGTACATTAGTGTATCCACTATTGGTGCCAATGCTTTTCCCCACTATAGTGTGATCTAGCATCTGGAAGTTTAATTTTTTTGAAAATAAAAAATCTATGTATATGTACTGTAAGGAAAAAATAGTTTGGACAATATTATTATTAACCATATACATACCTTCCTAAATAACCTAGAAAATTTCCATGTCCCCATCCCAATAAAACTACTAGTTATCAATGTTCACCAACCTACTAGTTCCCTAGGTTTGGGTGGAGGCATTAAATTTTGCAATAAGGGATATATTCAACACCCAAGAGGACCTTAGTATAACATATAAACCTTAAATATGGTCATATAAATAATAAATGTGGAGAAAATAAATTGGCCTTACTTCATGGAGACACTTGGAGGTTGAAGGAGACCTTGGGTGGCTAGATTCCTCCCTACACTTGTCATGACCTACTCCAAAATTCAAAATTATGGGGAATGGAATGTTCTTTGGAGGTGAATAGTGGTAAAATCTCATGAGTCAAGGAATTTGAATTGGTGAATATGAGTAGTTAGCCATTGAAGAGTAAGAGACTAGGAAGGCAATGTGTTCCACTTGGAGAGAGATTCTCCGCGTTTTATGACAACTACGATGGAATATTCTATAAAAAAATTAAGACCTGATTGAAAATCAATACCAATATAATATGACACAAATAAAAATAGCCTCCAATAGGGCACATTTTGGTGTAAGTGGCAACCATTCGAATTTGGAAGAGAATTGAAGCATGATGAAGAGGACACGTTGCATAAGGGTTACTAAAACACTAGGATGTGTTGGAGGAAGAATATGGAAGGAAATTAGACATTATGGGATTCTAGGAGTATTATTCAAATATTCCATGAGGAAGTAAAAGGAATTTTTATCATTTTAATAATTTTCCTTTTGCATTTTGGAAAGCACTAGCTTGTCCATTGCATGGTGAGTGCTCACTCTCCCTGTTAGTGAGTCAATTTCAAGGGAGTTGAATTCCCATAAAAATTAGTTTTTGGAGGGTCCATGAAAACCTATATTTTGGATATGAATGTATTGTTTTACTTTCATATTGAACACTGATACATTTCGTGACTCATCCATTTCCCCATTCTTTCATCCTCATCTCACTATTCCCCATGTTTTCCTACGATGGTGCACTTATGAGAAAGGTTCCTGTGCTTGGGTGATAATGGTTTATTCACGTGCATGGGTACATGGTTTTTGAATCTATAATATGGTGTATATATTCTCTATACTTCAAATCATCTGAAATACATGTGCAAAATGCCCACATTTCCAAGATATTTTTTTGTTGGTTTTCATGTGTTGGCTTCCAATTCTAAGGAGATATGTATCTGATTTGTAATGAGGAATTTAAATGATATTAAATTAATTATAAGAATTTATTTGTATTATGTACATATTATCAATTCATGATTCTATGTTCTGGACCATTTCATGTACTTTTTATGAGTTGAAGTGAAATTATCAATGCCATTTCCCTTGAGCAGTATCACTGAAAAATTAGCAATCGAATGTGGATATCTATAACGAGTTTGCGAAAATTATAAACACATATAATTTCATACAATAAGATATTATACCTTTTACCATTCTTTTCTTAGAAACTTTGGAGGGCCGCATATGATTTGGGAATCCCTTTTTGCTTACACCCTAGGGGGTATTTCACCACAATTTCCTAGTAATTTCCCCCTTTTTGTCATTAACCAAAAATGTTGTAAAGGTATTAAACCAGTTCCAAAGCCAACAAATATCATTTTGAGAGGTATTAATACTCGGCATATCAATCTCTATCAAAATTCAAACCTTTTGTTCCATTTGGAACTTCTAGAGCCAAGACTAGTTAAACTAATTTGCCCCTAATTTTTCCTTTCTCTTGAAATTCCAAGTGGGGACATTACCGTGGTATTAGAGCATAATATTAGAACCTATTGGATTTTTCCACTCTCGTTTTCTCATGATAGTATCCCTCCATTATAAACTGAGACTAAAGACATTAACAGTGGAAGAAAAGAAGGAGAAGAAGTTAATTTTGAGTATGGGAGGATTAGGGAAAAACTAGTATTCAAAGATATGGAGGATAAGGAGGATAAGGAGGAAATTAAGATATTATTTATTCATATCTTCACTTCAATAAATTTGAATTTTAGGGGCGGTTTTCTTCCGCCTCCAAAACTCACTTTTGGGGGCGATTTTGGCTTTGGAAGTCGTCTTTACAAAACAACCCCTAATAGCACTGACGCTAAAAGTTTTGAATTGTAGGGGAGGTTTTAGAAGAGATCAAAACTGCCCCTAAAAGTGACTTTCAGGGCGATCCTAAACCCATCCCTTGAAGTCATTTTTAATGGAGATTATAAACCCCCCTCATAGAGACCTATCGGGTGGTTCCAAACCCACTTTAAAAGTCCTTATTAGAAACCTTGGAGATGGTTATAAAAACCCCTCATAGGTAACTACGGGTTCGATTTAAAACCATCCTTGTAGATACCTATCGAGGTGGTTCAAAACCCCCCCTAAAACTCTTTACAAAACTTTGGGGGAAGTTATAAACCCCCCTCGTAGGTACCTACAGACGAGGTTCAAACCCATCTTAAAATTACTTATTACAAAACTTTGGGGGTGATTATAAACCCCCCTCGTAGGTACCTATGGAGGTGGTTCACCCCCTCCTTCCCCCCGCTAAAACTCTTTACAAACCTTTTGGGGTGGTTATAAACCCCCCTCATAGGTACCTATGGACGTGTTTTGAAATCCCCCCTAAAAATCTTTACAAACCTTTGGGGGAGGTTATAAACTTCCCTCATAGGTACTTACAGAGTCGGTTCAAAACCACCCATAAAAATATTTTGAAACCTTTAGGGGTGGTTATGAACCCCCCTCATATAAACTTACACAGGGGGGTTTTGAATCCCCCTCATTGTAACATAGAAGGGAAGTTTTGAACCTCCCTCGTAGTGACATATGAAGTCAGTTTAAAACCCCCTCATAGCCATAATAAATCATAATAAAATATATTTTATTTAAAATATCAATATTGCAATATCATTAGGGCCAAACTAATTGAACTTTTAACCTCCTTCTTGTAAATCATGCACTCTACCATCGAGCTAGAACCCTTTAAGAATTCGGGAGAGGGGGAATATTAACACCAAGATTGCATCATTTGTAATTCTAAGAAAAGACTAATAATCCCATCATTGTTTCTTACACGAGAGACCTTATTTAGATATATGCTAACCACTTCAAATCGTATGGCTCCAACCTTCTTTAGATATATGTTAACCACTTCATATGTTATGATGTAATCAAGATAATGTAGATGTATTCTTGGAAATTCACATTTAGACTTTGAAAGAGATAATTATGCATCCAATTGGCCTCAAGCTGGAAGTTAAAAAGAATAATGTTATGCCACCTAAACAAACACTCAGTTTGCTTGATTATGATCATGCCACTGTACAACACAGAAAGTAACAGCAAATAAATGCGTTTTGGAGCTCTGTAGAGTTGAATATTATGTTGTTTTATGACAATTTTTTTTATAGAATTTTACCTTTTTTTAGCGGGATTAAAATGAGAAGAATAGGGGGACTGGTGCAATCAACCATGGTGAATTGTTTTCGTTTCCATTATCTATTTTATAAGATGGTTTTCTTCACAAATATATCAAATACATAAATCTTGTTTATCATTATTTATGTGCTATTGTGATTTGTTTCTAGGAGGCTGGTTCATCCTTATTTCAATCACGAAACCCAATAAGGACATACATGCATCATATTTCTCATTAAGTTTCAGGAAATAAATCCTCTAATGGGTTACTTTCATGTGCAACCATCAAATTATCAAACTTCTTTCTTAATCTATAGCGAATCTCAATCAAAACATGTGTAAATTATTATCCTTCAAGATGTTTGACATAGCTAACATCCCAATGCTTGCAAAATTCCTTGATCAAACCCAAGTAAAATATATATCCCATGGACTACAATCATCTAAGCTCTTTCTCACATCAATGCTCAACCTATTTCATCATTGGAATATCTCACCCAATGTGCGGCATAAAACCAATATAATGCATCATATTCCAAGGAACCCACAAACATTTTAATCATAACATCCTCATGGGAAACATTGAATCTTGAAATGAATTCAATGAAAGATGTAACAAGTAGTACATCTTAGTCAGCATGTTCTGAGAACTTTTGAATGTGCTTGTCCCAATATGGAACAAAGACTTGATTTAGATTTCCTGGGATAGCCAAGAAAACTAATGGATTGAACCATTCTTTAATCCATGATTCTTCTAAAAATGCAATACTTCTTAAATTCAATATTCAATGTGACAAATTGATATGGAATTTGAAAAACATATAACCATCATACCTCATTTTAGTACTAGTGGATTTTCCAAGTGAGGTTTCAAATTTCTTCAAGTATGTTGGATATAGAAGAAGGAGATGTCATTCATAACATGGAAATGGATAAACAAGGGATAATTGTGGATAATATTTAAGTAGAAATTGAGGAAAACATTACACAGTTATGGTGATATCTAACCTCATACAAAGGAGTTTGGTTGCTGAGATTAATAGAGTTTTGGAAGCAAAGGAAAATGTGATGGAAATTCATGTACTTAATATATTATACAAGGTGGATTTGGAATGCTTGATATTGACTGATGGAGATGAACAACCTATTGAGATATTGCACTATTGGATGTGGAAATTTGGAGTTCCTAAATGCAACACCGTCGAGAGTGAGTCATGGTTTTATAGTTGGACAAAGTGGAGGAAAGAAAAGTGTAATAACTCTGAACCAGAAGAATTATAATTTTTTAAACAAGGGAATACGATGTGGATCATCCATAAATCCTGTGAGATGCCCTAAATATTATAGAAGCCTGAACATAGATACATACAGTTTGAAAAGGGTACTCGATCCCGATTTTAACTGCAAGTTTACACTAAGTTTAACTCAAAGTTTACTCTTTCTAAACAAAGAAGACTACAAACTTAAAAAAATAGCTACACAGTCATAGATCTACCTCTTTTGTCAAGCACAGATCACAAGCATCTCACCGATGAAACCTCCTGACAAATCCCTATTATAGGTACCAACCCTACTATACATTTAAATATTCCTATAATTTTTTGTTAAGTCACTATGATACTGTATAGAAATTAAACACATGATACACAAATCATGTGCTCTGTAAAATGTTTCTATATGATAATTGAATAGTTTGAAATAAGTTCTACTCAAAACAACCACTATAAATTACACTAAAATATGTCAACACAAATAGTTAGAGAATATAATTATAACTCAATTAGGTCACTATCAACACTTGCTACTGTCTATGTTAATTATGGACATAAAAAACTACTACAGAAAAATACCCTTAAACCATTAACTGCTAGAATCAAGAATCACTTAATGAATCCATACATATTACCTCTCTCTTATAGCATTAAGAAGGGTATAATAAGTTTTACAAGATAGGATTTCATGTGACTCAGTCATACCCAAAAATATAATTTACTAAAAACTAAACCCAAACCGAGTCTTTAACTGGAAGGCACAAGTGTGCATGCATGCTTGTAGGATTAATAGGTGGTGATACATTCCTTGACTAGGGATAGCTGGAAAGAGAATGCATGCACCCTCTACCTCTATAAAAAAAAGAGTGATGGACCTCCCCCTCAAGAACTGTAATTCATCCTCTCTAGAATCTATGATGTTAGTGAACTAGTGCCTATATCTTCTATTGTAGAAGACTATCCAAGGTACACTTCACTAACAAACAATCCCCTTCTCATCCTACACAAAGTGTTATTTTCCCTTTTGTTCAAGGCCTTGGGGATTCTCCATGCATGGCCTTAATCTATGCTAATGGGTATGTTATCCATGAATGTATAAGGTGAAATCATCTCTTGGGTTTAAAAACAATGGAGAAATTAATTTTATTATATTTTTTTAATAACTTTGTATTCGAAACAATTTATTTTTTTCTTGGACAATCATTGATTGTGCTTCAAATAAGACATCAATTGTTTAGTGTTGAAGGGGGGAGAATACATTCTCATTAATTTGTTGATTTCTTGTTACCTTTTATGCAAGGTCTTCCATTACTTGAGCAACCACTATCTTGATAACATTTTTCCCCAAACCTTCCATTACTTCAAACATCTAGCCACTATAACTTGATCATGTAAATATTAATGAGATAAACATTGATGAAATATTGTTGCATCCCCAAAAAAAATTTATAGGTTGGTTTTGAATAATATCTTAAAATTTTAGAACTATACTTAATTACATTAACCTGGATGATAATTGGCTCATACAAGAAAACAAAGTTTATAAACCATTCATATAAATGTGGGCCAAGTATGAATGTCACTATTGACTTCAATAAGAATTACCAACTTTCCGATCATATCAAATTCAAAACCATTTTCATTGACCCAAAAAATAACATGGTCTACCCCCCCTACCGCCCCCCCCCCCCACCACCCCATTTCATGATGTAACTCTTTGTTCCATTAGTAATATACGATACCTTTCTCAAAATAAAAAGATCTTGTATGAATAAAACTCTACAAATGTGAATGTTGATCAAATGACAAAACAATTACCATGTTAACTATTAATGCAAATCCCTTGCAAATCTAGATTTTGGATATAGAGAATAAATGCAAACACACTACATTAGAAGGAAAGGAATTATTTGAAGATTATTAGAATGTATCTTAAACGCCAAATAAGTCTCACACAAAATGAACAATGAGATATTTCTTTTATTTCTAAAGAGTAATTATTTTTGGTAATTTCGGATGTTATCCATTTCTACTAACATTACTATATCCCATACCATTACATAGATGAAGATTTAAAACCAAAATTGAAAGAAAATTACAATAATCGATGTACAAACATAAAAATATTTTGATGTATGAAGCCAATATTTTAGACCATTTAATGCATACTGCAAAGAGAGGACAAAAAAATCCATCCATGATACAAATAATAAACTATAAAAGAAATGTATTGTTATTAATTTTTATTATAAGATGGATCGAGGAAAGACATCGATTATTATATGGAAATACTTGAACTTAGGGAAAGACATCGATTATATGGAAATAACTAGCAGTTCACTTCAGCTTGAACATAACAAAATGAGTGTAGGAAATATCATCTACCATAACCTGAAAGGTGTTTGTGCACCACGTATTAAACCGCAACCTAACACCCTTGCCACTACTCTACCAAAATCTCTAGTCTTGCAATTCAACAAAATATAACATAAATCCTAAATTGCTAATGCTTAGAAATTAGTACCAAAGAATACATAAAGTTAATGCTTATTAATATTCAATGTACTGATAGTTCAATAAAAAATGACAATTCTTAGATTTATGGAAGTATTTGAGGATATCTATGAAAATCCAACTATAAAATTTACAATCTCAAAGTAGCAGATGGAGGATATGGCATTGACAAAACTTAGCCAAAAAAAATTCTAAGCTATGGTTTATTCTAGTTAGCTAAGTTTGTCACTGTGAAAACCAAGAGAATATTACAAACCCACGTAAGATAATGAATGTTATTTAATAGAAGAAAGTACCCCATGTCTAATTAAGAATTTTATTGTATTACACAGTTGTCTAAGAGGATGAACAGTCATAAAGATTATATGTACAGTATTCAATATTGCATAAATAAAGTGCATTATAGCAAGTTCTAGTGATTTGATCATCTTATCTTGTTCTTTATCCTATTTAGTGACTTAGTGTCTGAAATCTTATTGACATTGTTATTAAATCACATGACAGTTAGAAAAAAGGGAGCATGCTTAAGAACTAAATTTTTTTGTGAGACAATCATAAAATTATATTAGGATCTCATCATTAGGATATCCTAACAGGGATGTAATGAATCTTAACTAGTTGGGGTTTGAAGAAGTAGTCTTATTGAATGTGTTTTAAAGAGCCTAAACTTAAGAGAAATATGATTAACACATAACTATGTAATGAGTGCACATGTCATAGAAATTGTAATCCATTAACCATATAACTCCTCACAAGAGTACATAACATAACAACACTAAAAAAAAATACAAAATTGAATGCGAGGATTTGAAGGTAACAACAACAATCACACCATGAACACAGGAAGAGGCATGAATGCCGAGTTGCTAGATGATAAGCAAGAAAAATAGAGTATCCTATAAGGAAATCCAACTCTCATCCATGCTCATACCAGAAAATGAATACAATATGATGCATCTAACCAAATGTTAATCAAAACCTACATATAATGGTTTCACAGATTAACCTTGAGGGTGGAGTTCTATTTAACTGTTAAACATTGTTTCTTTCACAGAAAAGCATTTACAATTTTAGTGTGTTCCCTATGGGGAGACTACTAAAATTTTTTAGAGGTTTGACCATGTAAACGATGGTGCAATCATCCTTAATTAAAGAGCGTTCTTATATAAACCACTAATTTACAAAGGAAACAAAGTTTAGATCCATTTGAGGAAGATCACACTGCAAACCCACTTGAGTGAATGGTATAAAAATACCACCTAAAATGAATTTACTAGGTTTTTGCTTATCCCTTTACCATTGTGCTGGAAACTATGAATGCATGGAGGCAACAAAAAACAAAGCCATTCGATCAAGATCAATCTGAAAACCTACTTAAAATGAATGGCATAAAAATACCACTTAAATGAATGGCATAGATATACCATTTAAAATGAATTTACTGTGTTTTTTACTAGGCTTTTTAATGGTTTTTTGCTTATCCTCCACTCATAAGTTATGAGAAATATATTCCTGCCCAAGCATGACCCCTAGATTCACAATCTATGTCCATGCACACCTCAAGAGGTTATGAGATCTATCATAGATGCCCACATATTTTTTGCAACGTTATACTTGATTTTTTTTTTATCAAGGACATTTGCAAAATATTTGTTTCTAATCATAAAATGGCCCCTCCTTTATTACTTGGAAGCCATAATTGTGGTTCCTTTTTGCTTGGCATCCCTTATGCAAGGTATATATAAGCATTGCATTCCTTTCTAGTGTAGCACTTCATTAACCATTAAATAGAATTGTAAAACTATTACATTTTTATTGAGACATCACTTCAATCGAGTCCCCAACATGAACACTTATGTGAAAAAAATTATAGTGCAATGATGTAAGGATTTGTCTTTTGTTTTCATATAGATCCCATGAAAAGTCAGTGTTGTTTTCTATTCTACCAAAAAACCTGTTGGTTTGGAAGGGTCACTGCTTCATAAGTATCTTATGTTTAATTCTATGTTATTTGTATACCCTATTTTTCGTCGTGGTGAATTGGTGACATGCTATATAACTCTATTATCTTTGTTTTCCACAGAGATACATTCCTTGCATCCTTGGGATGATAAGGGGGGAAAGGAAGGGACGTCCCCTATCAACAATAGATCTATGTCATTTATCCAAAGGGGATGCCAAGATGTCCCTTGGACCACATAAGGGACACCATTAAAACCCAAGCTCCCTCCTTAGAGTGATCATTAACCTGAATTGTGTGCTATTGTGCTCCCTATAATTGATTTACATCAAACAATTGTGGAATATTTTTCCAAATGACCACTTCAAATGGGTTGTTTATAATATTATATGTGATTCAAGAAGTTAAAAACCTCTACAAGGTGACTTCCTCCCTCTAATACCAACTACCACCTGAATTGTTCTTACCAATCTTATTGGCTCTGCACCTGGGATTACAACTCCTACCTTTTAATTATCCTCTGAGTCTCTTCTCATCTTCTATAACTAACCCAAGTGTTAAGAATTGATATTTTTGGGGGATATTCTAACTATATTGACTAAATTTTCTTGGGCTGAGGAAAAACTAAAAGATAAATAAAATCAAATAAGAAAATTACCAGGAGGAAGAATGTAAAAAATATTTCAAAGCAACTCGGTAGGTAACAAGGGTATAATTATGAAATTTCATATTCATTTAAAGAGGCTGAAAGCACAAAGGCTCCCACTCAAGTATGCTAAATGGTCAACATTATAATAATATTAATAATAATGTCTTCTATGGTCCTTTCAAACCTACCTAGCCTATAATCAAACCGATTGGTCGCAATAATGTGGAAACATATTTTGTTTGGGATTTTGGACACTAAAAGTGCTTTGATTTGATAACATGACCAGAAATAAAAGATAATAAAAAAGGCAATGTTCCCTTTGTGCTACATTCACCATAAAATTGTCAATATGGGTAAAGAATTTTAGTTAAATTGGATTAAGGAGATATTCGCCTAAATTTTGAAGTGATAAGGCCCAAAAAATATTACAACTTGGTGGGGTTTTACAAAAGACATGAAACTACAACTAAATGCAAAATACTATTATGCAAATGGCATATCCTCGTAGCCAAATACTCTTCTCCAAATGAGATCCTCAAGTAGTTAAGGTTTATGCTTGCATATCGTTTAATGACATCTTTTATTTTATTGTCATACTCCAAATTGTTTATTTAAATTTTATAATATAGTCTTTGTGTATTGTCTTTGGTTTTGAGAAGTTTTTCCTAATTTCTTGTGGACAGCAATACACTATTTATCATTCTATGAAACCCTTTAAAATTTATATCGAGAAAAATTCTTTACAGATCAAAAAAATGTTGTGTCATCCTAAAATACATTCCATGCCAGGAGTAACAGCATCTCACCATAGTTAATATGACAATATCAAAAAATGTAATTTGAAATTTTGTATCCTGAATGTGAATAAATAGTTTTCAACTATTAGCTCTTATTTTTTTTCCATTGAGTTTGCAATGGAATTAACGGTGACCATGTTGCTATGATGGGACTAGGAATGAAAATTATTTCCTCTACATTGGCATTTTTAGTCAAATTCCTATGTTGACAAATGTTCAAAATTGATCCTTCTGCTGGTTTATCTTTTTTATTTATTTTGTGCTAAGAAAATTTCCTTACAACAATCAATTATAAACAAAAAAGAAATCACTACTGGTAATAAAAATAAAATGAATTAGTACAAATTTTAAAGAAACTAACCAAAAGTTTTCCATCAGACAATTGACCTACATGAGACATTCATTGGTAAATTTATAGAGCCATTATGACGCGCTTCAAGGATCCTACATCAGACAACTTTAAAAGTTTCTTTGCACCTGAAGATAGGACCTTGACATTCAATTTTAGAAGAGTCACATCTTCCCAACAAGAAGCCACTTGACTCTCATTCCAGGATTCTAAGGATACCCTCATAGACATATACCCTTCCCCATAGAGAATTCTTCAATAGCTAAATTTTAAGCTCTTTTCCTTTCTGTGGAGGAAATACAAAAATGATGTAAAGTTTGAGGAAAACTAATTCTTATCTTGGCAATTGTTTGAAATTAATCATTGTGCTTGCGTATCTTTATTTTCTATATTATGCTAAGAAAATTATCTTACACCAAAAATTATAACTCGAAAAAAACAATGTTAGCAATAAAATAAACTGAGCTAGTAGAATTGTTAAAGAAACCAACCAAAAGGTTTCCATCAAACAATTGACCCAGATGAAAGATTCATTGGTGAATTTCTAGGTCCATTTTGACACATTTTAGGGATCTTATGGAAGACCAATTTAAATGTTTCCTTGCACATGCAGATGGGATTATGACACCAAATTTTAGGAGAGATGCATCTTCCATACAAGAAGCTACTTGACACCAATCATAGGATTCTAATGATAGCCCATATCCACATACTTTCCATAGAGCATCCTTGAATAGTTAAATTGTTTTCCTTTCTATGGAGGAAAGCCAAAAGGATATAAAATCTAAACAAAAAAAATTCTTATGTTGAATCGTGTTTGAAATTCATTCTTATGTTGGTGTATATTTATTATTTATATTATCCTAAAAAAAATCTTTGCAACAAAATATTATAACTAAATAAAACACAACTAGCAATAAAAAACTGCACTAGTAGAACTATTACAGAAATTGATGAACATGTTCCCATTAGGAAATTAACCAAGATGAGATATTCATTGGTGAATTTCTAGGACCATTGTGACACACTTGAAGGATCCTACAAGGAGATAACTTTAAAATTTTCGTTGCACCTACAGATGGAATTCATACATCATATTTTATGAGAGTCCCTTGAAGGAGCTCACTTTAAAAGTTTCCTTTGCACCACATAGGATTCAAACATCATATTTTAAGGGAGTCATATCTTCCCTTAAAGAATCTACTTGAATCCCATCCCAGGATTCTGAGGATACCCTCAAAGCCACATATCCTTCTCCATAGAGAATCCTATAATAGTTAAACTTTGTGGCTGCATACTATTTCATGGCATCTATCTTACAATCATATTAACGGTCTTTGTTCTATACTATATTCATTGTGTTTAAATTTATCCTATAGAATAGTGTTTCTATATATTTGTTATTTATACTATGCTAAGATGTCAACTAGAGAAAACCCTAACGCATTAACCCACATATCCACCGTAGAAGATGTCTACTGAACGTCCCTGTGGGTGTGACCGTTGGCACCAGAGCTTGGGAAACATTTACTCAATGTTCTCTTCACAACCAGAGTCCAACTTAGGATTTTGAGACCCAATAGATGTGACTATTATCCATACTGATTTTCTAGTGAAGCAGGTTCTTCCATTTGCATATTGGGTAAACCTGGGGACACATTTTGAATTGGAGTTACTCAAATTTGAGTGGTCGCTGATAGAAATCCTAGGAGATAGAGCCTGGAACAGAGACCATCTTGAATATTTCCCTCTATAGGGTGCGGAAGGGTTCGTTGATTCCCTTATAAAGCCCTAGAATCAACAAGGAAAACCAATAGAGAAAGAACAAGATAAAGGAGCCAACAGAGCTAGTTTGAGATACATCCTTAGAGAGAGCTCACCTGGGGGAGAAAACCAAAGGAAAAATGGAATAAATTTCTAAAGAAAATGAAATATACCCTAAATATGGTTTGTGGGAAAAATGTCTATGTGGCTCAGTCTTTAGAAATTGTGGAGACTAGCTGCTGGGAAGAGATAGAGGACATTACCCCAATCTTGAGCTGCTTGATAAATATTCCTGTTGGACTCATATTAAGTAAATATATTCTAGGGCTACACATATGCCAAGAGGGATTTATTTAATAGTGAACATGCTAACATGGGATGTTACAACCTTTCTTCATTTTACTATTAGAGACACGAACCTGATGGCTTATTGTTTCCATATCAGTTGGAGGTAGCCATGATATTTTAGCAGCTACCACCACTTCATTCTCTAGAGGTTCTTCAGTCCTGATGATGTAAAATCATGAGTTGGAATTGGTTCTTTTTTAAACATTTGCACCAGTAGCACTCGAATTTCTTCCCATGGTTTAGTATTTGTATAACTTCCTCATGAAGTTTTTATTTGTGGGTTATTTCTACTTTTAATTTAATTGGAATCTAAAAGTCCATTGATGGCCACAAATGGCCAATGGTACTATACAAAGTAAAAATTTAGTAAAGTGTTAAGGCATCTCTGTAAAAACCAAAAATAAAGATAAGAGTGTGGGAGTATGCGCAAATAGAAAATAGTTAATGTTGATCTGGCCCGAAACAACAAAATGGGAAATGGATTGATGGGAAAAAAATAATGGAGGTATGTAACATCCAAGGCCGAGAATAAGTGTGTAACAAGATTCTTGTTGTCCAATGGTTGTGCAACTAGCCTACACTGATTATTAATCCTAGTGTTGGAGTACTTCTTAACTTTCAAGATTCCTTTTGTGATTGGATCATCAAAAGGATAGAAGTGTTCTCGCATTGAGTGTCAATGACACTTTTTCAGGCTATAAGATGCATATCTAATGGAGATATCAGGAAAAATACTGTTTAATGCATATTATGTCTATTGATGAATTTATGTCACACTAAAATTAATTTTACCAGATAACTCCCTCAAACTTCAAAGATAAAACATACAAACTTGCATGCAAATCCTATGATAATTTAGTTGTTCGGGGTGTAGGGAGAAAATACGCCAAAGGATTCTCCTCTTTATGTTCGATCTCAAATTTTGGTGCTCCATTCAACTCCGATGAAGGAGTAGCTTTAGATTCTTTTGTCATAATGGAGTCAAGTAATTGTGTACCACTTTCAGGTTTGGGGGAAGCTTTTGTCAGTGAGACTCATTAAGGAGTTGAAACCTTTCTAGGAGTGAATATTTGAACTGTTCCAGGCGATTTACTCTCCTACGGAACACCTATCACAAGAAAACCAAAACCAAAACTCAATCTTTAAATCAAGAAGGGAAATTTGGTTAGCAGAAGGGGATGAGAAGTTGAGAACAAAAAATGCCTTCACAACTACACAAAGCACCTCAAAAATATTAATACTATATAGGGTATGAGAAAATAGAATAGAACTAATGTCAAAAGGTTTTTGGAGATTGTGAGACTTAGGGTAGCCCATTTTCAGAAGAGAGCCATTAGGGGAAAATATTAAAGAAATAATTAAAATCACAACCTACTTTCCTAGGTTCATTAATAAAGAACAAAATAGAAAAAGGAACTGAAAGAAAATTGCAATCTTTTAGATGTTAAAAAATCTAGGAGGAGATGGATGGACCATGGAATTCTACTTGTATTTTTATGATATCATGGAAGAATATTTACCAAGGCTAGTGGTGCAGTCAAGAGCTTATGGGAAATTCCTCAGATCCACTAAAACCACTTTTTAGCACTTATTCCAAAGAAGAACAACCATAAGGTATATGAGGATTATAGGCCAATAACAACATAGCAGTTTCCAAAAGAAAAATATCTATAAGAAATAAACTTGAATATGATTCCATGGGTATAATTAAAGGACATGAAGAAAATATGCACAAATTTTTAGTTGCAGAATTTTGATCTTAGGCTCATGCTAGTGCTGAAGGTTCAATATATCAATATGAAAACTTCAGATAATTTATATCTGTTCAATTTTAAGAGAGTAATTTCTTTGAGACTGCAAGGAATAGTTATAAGAACCATGCATTCAAGTATATAGATAGTATGAAAGTAAAACTTAGAATTAAAATGAATAGTGTTTCATCCACTAATATTTAGAAGTTCAAGAAACCTGAAGATACTTGATAAGAGTTTTTGAATATGCTATATCATTTTTGAATAAAGAATATCTTGAGCATGCCTTTTTTTGTTCAAATAATTTCTATATGAAAATATTCCTTTACAAAAGTTCCCTTGGAGGGATTAGAATCTAGGGCCTCTAGGGACTGAATAAAAGTAAAACAATAGAGAAATATTGATGTTGGACTCATACTAAGTAACTCTATTCTAGGGATACATATATGCAAATAGGTAATTGTTTAACAATGAGCATGCTAACCTAGGATGTTAAAACCTTTCATCAGTTTACTACTAGAGACATGGAATTGATGGCTTATTATCATAGTATTAACTAGAGGTAGCCATGAGATTTTAACAGCTACTATGAATTCATTCTGTAGAGGTTTCCTATTCTTGATGGTGTATAGTCATGAGCTGGAATTGGTTCTTTTTTAAAAATTTGCACCAGTAGCACTAGAAGTTCTTCCCATGTTTTAGTATTTGTCTAACTTGCTCACAATTTTTTTAGTTGTGGATTATTTGTACTTTTAAGTTAATTTATGTCTAAAAGTCCACTGGTGGCCACAAATTTCCAATGGTACTATACAAATTACGTAAATGATTAAAATGACAAGGCATCTCCATAAGAACCAAAACTAAATATAAGAGTACATGAGTTTTCTCAATTAACAAATAGTTAATGTTGAGATGGCCCCCCCCAAAAAAAGGGAAACGGTTTGATGGACACAAAACAAACAACACACTCATGTAACATCCAAGGATGATAAGAAGTGTGTAATGAGATTCTTGTTGTCCAATGGTTGTGTCACTAGCCTGCAATTCCTAAGAATCCTAGTGTTGGATTACTTCTTAACTTTCAAGCTTCCTTTTGTGATTGGATCATCAAGAGTCTAGAAGTTCTCTCCCATTGAGTGTCTAAGACACTTATGCAGGATATATGAGGAATATTTCATGCAGAGATCATGAAATATAGTTTATAATGCATATTCTATCTATTGATGAATTTTTGTCACACTAAGATTAAGTTCAACAGATAACTCGCTCAAAATTCAAAGAGAAAACAAACAAACTTGTATGAATCTCCTCTTAGAATTTAGCTATTGGGGGTGGAGGGATAAAATATGCAAGATGATCCTACTCATATTGTTCGATCTTAGATTTTGGTGCTCCATTAAACTCTGGATAAGGAGTAGCTTTAGTTTCTTTTGTCATAACAGAGTCAACTTATTGTGTATCACTTTGAGGTTTGGAGGAAACTTTTGCTAGTGAGATTGGTTGAGGAGTTGAGACCTTTCCATGAATCAATATTTGAACTATTCCAGGTAGTTTCCTCTCTTGCAGAACACCTATCCGAAGAAAAGGAAAAATCAAACTCAATCTTTGAATTAAGAAAGGAAATTTTGTTAGAAGAAGTGGATGAGAAGTTGAGAACACAAAACTCCCTAAGAACTACACACAACACTTGAAAAATATCAATACTGTATAGGATATGAGAAAAGAGGATAGAACTAATGTCAAAATGATTTTGGAGACTGTAATTCTTAGGGTATCCCATTTTTAGATAGAGTCATCAGGGGAAAATATTAAGGAAATAATTAAAATCACAACCTACTTTCCTAGGTTCATTAATCAAAATCCAAATATAAAGAGGAACTAAAATCAAATTTGCAATCTTTCAGAAGTTAAAAACTCTAGGCCGAGATGGATGGACCATGGAATTCTATTTGTATTTTGATGAGATGACAGAAGGAGATTTAACGAAGCTAGTGGTGGAGTCGATAACTTAGTGGAAATTCCTTGGATCCATTAAAAACACTTTTTTAGCAATTATTCAAAAGAAGAAAAACCATAAGGTATCTGAGGATTATAGGGAAATATCAACATAAAAGTTTCCAAAAGAAAAATGTGTGTAAGAAAGAGACTTCAATATGATTCTAGAGGTATAATTAAAGGACATGAAGGATAGAGCACTACCACTTGCAAGCAAAGTTGTTGAAGGTCTTCAAGAAATTCAAGCAAAACGTGATGGGATCTACAAAAGATGTGTCAAAGGAAAGAACACAAAGAAGACATTTCCAAGTAGCGAGAGCAAAGCAAAAGGAATCTTGGAAATCATCCACTTCGATGTATGCGGACCAGTGTCATCAAGATCACTAAGTGGGTATGTATATTATGCTTCTTTCATTGATGACTTTTCTAGGAAGACATGGATTTACTTCATGAAGAACAAAGATGAAGTTTTTAGCAAATTCAAAGAATTCAAAGCCTTGATCAAGAATCACACAGAAAATAACATCAAGACCTTTCGATAAGATAATGGCATAGAATTCACATCAAATGAATTCAAAGAGTTATGCAAAGAATTAGGGATTAAGAGGGAGTTGTCCACTCCTTATAATACAAAGAAGAATGGGATTGCAGAATGGAAGAACATAACTATCATGGAAGCTGCAAGAGCTATGCTTCATGATCAAGATCTTCCTATGCATCTTTGGGCAGAAGTTTCCAGAACAGTGGTGTATGTATATAACCGTACTCCACACAGAGTACTCAAGAACAAGACACCTGGAGAAGTATTTTCTGGCAAGAAACTAGAAGTCAGCCATCTCAGAATATTCTGTTTTCCTGTTTACATACACATCCCAAAAGAGAAGAGGACAAAGTTAGATCCTTTAGGAAAGAAGGGTATATTTGTGGGATACTTTGAAAGCTCCAAGGATTACAGAATATACTTCCTAGGATTCAATAAGATTGACATCAGTAGGGATGTGACATTTGATGAAAACACAACTTACAACAAATCCAGAAAGAGACCTGCTGAAGTACCTAAAGAAGCAGAATCACCCAGAATTCATGATACAACCATGAAAGAAGAAACTCAAGAAGAAGATCAAGAATTTGAAGAACCTCAAGAACCTGTAGATCCACCTCTAGAGAGGAATCCTCATAAGAGGAAACTTGCTTGGGTATGAGAAGCTATCCAAGGTGCAGAAAGATATGGGGCTCCAGAAGAGAATAAAAGAGAAACAAAAAAGACAAGATCTTGCTTCGGATATGTAGCCTTATTATGTGGTTTCATCGATAAAGAACTTTCCAACTACGAAGAAGAAGCAAAACAGAAAGAATGGAAGGATGCTATGATCAAAGAGTATTAATCGATCATAAAGAACGATGTTTGGGATGTTGTCCCAAGACCAGAAGGAAAGTCTGTTATGGCTTCCAAATGGATCTACAAGATTAAGCATGCTGCAAATGGTAGCATAGAGAAAAATAAAGCAAGATTTGTTGTGCGTGGTTTCTCCCAGACAGAAGGAATAGATATGAAGAAACATTTGTACCTATAGCTAGATACACTTCCATTAGATCAGTACTTACTCTGGCTGCAGTGATGAAGTGGGAGATCCACCAGATGGATGTCAAGACTGCCTTCTTGAATGGTGTAGTAGAAGAGGAAGTGTATGTGGAGCAACCACTTGGTTTTAAGACACATGACATGGAGTCTCATGTGTGCAAATTGAAGAAATCCTTGTACAGTTTGAAACAAGAACACAGGACTTGGTATGGTAGAATTGACAGCTTTCTATCGAGTTTGGGCTTTACCAAGAGTAAAGAGGATTCTATCCTTTACTACAAGGTTGAAGATGGCGACCCCGTAATGCTCCTACTGTATGTAGATATCTATTTGTAATAGGTATGGATGGGTTGATTGTTGATACAAAGAGAAATCTTGTTGCTGAGTTCGGAATGAAGGACTTGGGTATGATGCATTATTTTCTAGGCATAGAGGTTTGGCAAAGTGCAGATGGGATTTCTGTAGGACAAGGTAAATATATAGTAGAGATCTTGAAGAGGTTTTGGATGATGGACTGCAAGGCTATGGTAACACCTATGGAATTAAACATGAATCTATTGAGTAATGCTTCATCAAAATTGGTTGATGCTATGATGTATCGTCAGATGATTGGGTCCTTGATGTACCTGACGAACATGAGACCAGATATTTGCTTTGCTATGAAAACCTTGAGCCAGTTCTTGACAGATCCGAGACATGTTCACTTGATTACTGCAAAGCATATTCTGAGGTACCTGAGGGGTACAGTTGATTATGGGGTCAAGTATGAGGCGAATTAGAATATTAACCTAGAGGGTTATGTTGATTCAGATTAGAAAGGAAGTGCCATCGATAGGAAGAGCACTACAGGGTGTTGCTTCAGTATGGGATCAGGTGTGATCTCTTGGTTTAGCAGGAAGATATCCTGTGTGGCACTAAGTACAGCTGAAGAAGAGTATGTCTCAACTTGTTCAGCTAGTTCTGAGGCAGTATGGCTGAGGAAGCTACTGTCTAATTTATTTGATCTCCAATTGGATGCTACTTGTATACGTTGTGACAACCAGAGTTGTGTGAAGTTGTCATAGAACCCGATGTTCCATGACAAGTCAAAGCATATCAAGATAAAGTATCACTATATCATGGATATGGTGCAGAGGGGAGCAGTGAAGCTCTAGTATGTTGCGACAGATGAACATATAGCTAATGTGGTTATGAAGCCATTAGCTAGAGTGAAGTTTGAGTACTTCAGGTAGAAGCTTGGTGTTCTCCAGATCGAGGTTCCTTCCAAGGGGAAGTGGTGAGTCCATGATCCATTCTGACATGGTGAGAGGATTGGTTCCTTCCATGGTCAGATGTAAGGGATGAGCCATTCTGTCATGGTGAGAGGATTAGTTCCTTCCATGTCAAAAATGAGCGATGAGCCATTTTGATATGACTGTAGGATTGGTTCCTACATGATCAGATAAAAGGGCTATTGCCATTCTTGGAATGGAGCTTCCTGGTGAGGTACTAGGAATACTCGGTCTAGGACTGAGGGCCTTTCTGATACGATTGTAAGATGTATTCTTACATGATCATATGTGAGTGCATGGCCATTCTGACGTGATTGAGGGATGTGTTCCCACTTGATTAGATATAAGGGCTATTTCAATTCTTTGAATGGAGCTACCTGGTGAGGAACCAGGAACTCGTAATCTGGGACTGAGTGCCCTTCTGACATGGTTAGTTGATTAAGTTCCTTCCATTGTCAGATGTAAGTGTTGTTCCTTTTCAAAAATGGTAGTAGGTGTGTCCTACAATGCTGGTGATTGTAAGTGCTGCACCTTTTCATAGATGGTAGTAGGTGTGTCCTACCATGCTAGTGATTGTAAGTGCTGAGCCTTTACAACGATGATAGTAGGTGTGTCCTATCATGCTGGTGGATGTGAGTGCTGGGTGTGCCTTTTTGACAAGTCAAAGTCAGATGTAAGTGCTGGGCAGGCCATTCTAACTTGGTGTCAAATATAAGCGTTGAAGAAGACCTACATGGTGGCTAGGTCTACAACCAGCATGAAAAAGGGTCGGCTCTGTAGAACTTCCTGTGATGAGAATAATCATGAGATAGCACTCGTGATGATCCAGTGATGATGATCCAGCATTGATGATCTAGATCGAGCGATGATCTAGATTGAGTGATGATCTAGATCCAGTGATGATGTCTAGTGATCATCTAGATCGAGTGATGATCAAAATCCATTGATGTTGATCCATATCCAGTGATGACGTCCAGTGATGATCCAGATCTAGTGATGATCCAGATCCAGTGATGATGATCTAGATCGAGTGATGATTCAGATCTGAAGAAGAAGATGACTTGAAGATGAAGATGACCTGAAGATGAATATGAATTGAAGATGAAGGGGGCTCAATGATGATCCAGATGATACAGAGAAGAAGACTTGTGCTAATAAATTGTGTCGAAAGAATACCTTCCTAGTTAAGAGGGATTGTTGATGTATATGTAACTTCGGAATGTATTCACTTGTATTTCTTATACATTATGACCCAATGTTTATTTCAAGATGTACTTGACTCATGTAATTACCTGATGTTTCTATTGGGAGGTTCTATAATGTAAAAAATTCATGTCAAGTCATTATGGGTAACCCTCCTATTGGTCAAGGGTTAAAGTCCCTGCAGTTCTGGGGCACTAGGGTTATTAGACTCACCTATTGAAGTCAGCCCTAGTTGGGTTTAGTCAAGTTGGGAATCAGTATAAATGGATAATTTTCCTCTCTATTTATCACACACTCACTCAAACTCAGTTGTAGCGCATAGCTGAGGAAGAGAAAGACACTGGGGCAAGGAAGAAAGAAGTCACTGCTGTCGAGAGATCATATTACTCTTTTGGGGTCTTACTTTTGGTGCTGATTTTATCTCCTAGGAAGTTGTGGGGTTTTCTCCATTTATGGTTTCCCCAAGGAAAAAAAATATGTTCATTGTCTCTTGTGTTTGATTGCTGTGCTTGTTATTCTCTCAATTAAAGATCCTAATGTTATGCTAGCTTAATGTTAAAAATCTAACACCAGTATAACTTTCAGCAGGTTGAACTTGAGAGGGAACCTTCTGAGAAGGTGGCATAACCATCAGGAACCTGGGATTGGTATCATGTGGCATAATTTGCATATGGAAGTTGTTAGTAATAGGGTAATAGGGTAAATGTACTGTTTGAAATGTAAAATCCATTAGTCCGCCTCTAGGTTCCCAAGGGAAGATTAACTCTACCCACCAATAGGAAGAATAACCTTCGTATCATATCAACATATTCATGAATGCATGCACATTAAAAAAAATTCACAACTTACCTTTAGCTAAAGGGCATCCCTACTGGGAAGAAAATGAACCCTTGGCAATTTTTTTTTCTTCAAAGTTATCCAAAATATCCAAAAATTCACTAGAGTTTGAACTATCTAGACCAAAGGACTCCTCACGAGACCTGGGAAATTCATGCAAACCAGCCCATAATCCTCCATAGCCACTTTCTCACTGTTAGTCAATTTCTTTTTCTGACTAAACTCAGAAATCACTATTCCCCACACATTTCGTTGCTTTTCTCAGACCCCACTGAAAGTTTTGCAGTAAGCCTTCATGATCTACCTCCATTTTATCAATTTCACAAACCATCTCCCATGACAACCCAGTCATATGTTAATACCTATGTGGCATAGATACAGTTAGAATTTTTGTGGGGTGGCTTGAGGTCGAGTTCCCTAGCATTTCAAGAACTTTTTCCAATGTTTTGCTTCTTAAATGAGGAAGAATGGAAATTGGCTATGAAAGCAAATTGGAAAGGTCCTAATTAACTGATCCCATCCTGATTCGATGTGTTTGAGGTTATGAAACCCGAAATATACTTATGGAAGGCCTAACCTCAAAGGACTCCAGGAGTCAAACTCTTGACCTTAGTCCTCCTGCATATGTTTAACCAATTGAGCAAATCCTTGAGGGTTGGTCATAATGGTAAAAGTTACTATTTAATATTTGGTACACTTCTTTCTAATCATTTTGAGAATCAAAAGAAATTTTTATATAAAACCAAATAATTCATTTCTTTTTAGACCAAATTTAGTTTGAGGTTAACCATTATCATCAAAATTTGTACAATTTAAACTTTATAGTCAAAATAGGGACTATATATTTTATTTCAAGTTAACCTGCAATGAATTTAAAGTGTCGACATGCATCTTAGTTGGTTGGAGTCTAAATCCAAAGATTGTTTGATATTGAGGTGAAAGGTTGTTCTCACTAATGCAATGGGTCCTTCAAGGTTAGGCTCCCAAAACTAAAGCCTATACTGTGAATGTAGGGATCCCCGACCTTGTAAACCAAGTGAAAAAAAAATTGCATTGACTTTACATTAATTCAATTTCATTTTATAAATTTTTTTAAATGTTTTCAAAAAACAAATTAACAAATTGAAGTTTTTTAATTTATTACAGCATATATGCTTGGGGTTATTGTTACTTTCACCAAGTTAGGTTATATAACTTCATTGATTAAAACCGTGAGTGTTTTCTTTGAAAGATTAAAAAAGGGTTAGTGGTAGAAGTTGTGAATTTATTTGGTGTTTGTCTTGTTTCTGTGTGTTTATAGGTTAGTATTGATATCAAACTCAATATTGGGAGGCATTTGATGAACTCACAATGACCTTTCAAGTAAGAGATACTATTACTAATGGACATAGATAGGGATTCGAGGGAGAAAGCTTAGAAGTGGCACAATAAATACAAAAAAGTAATTATTTAGAAGCAAGACATCAAACAAAATTCAAATCACAATTAAATCTAACCTAGACCATTTAGGGGGTATAGAAAGATACAAAGAATCTAAAAATGTAAAGAAGGAAAAAGGGAAGCAATCTCGAGTAGGTTGCCACAAGCCAAAGTACTAATAATGACCATTATGATTGTAAACAAATATCAATCTAAATGAAAACAATCAAAAAGAGAAAAACTAACTCACAAAAGGTGTCAATGGGATAAATTAACTAGAACCAGATAAATTACAAGAAAATGATTTAACAAAAATTAGACGAATATAGAGACTATTGTTATGAAGAGGTGAATCGAAGCAAAATAAAACCCAAGCATTAGTTGAATATCTCCAAGTTGCTTACTTTTTATCACATTGGGAACATGAAGGATCTTTTGTTTATTCATAATGCCCATTAGGAGGTAGCAAGAGAGGTGGACATGTCAAATAATTTTATAATGTTTAAAGGTGCTTCGCACAATGCTACTCTAACATAGTACCAGAGGACTTATAAACAATTATCATTTAGGAATTAGGACCATTTGGTTAGTTAGTTTCAAGAAGCATATGGATAACCCCATGACAAAGCATCAAATTTGGCCATGCACATAAGAACAAAATAATTCATTGTTATGATCTTTAAAGAAGAATATATTTGACAATGTAAATATCAAATCCCAAAAACCAATATGAATTGATTGGTTCATCTTGACCCTTTAGCTTACCATCAAATCACAAGTTTGGGGAACTATACCTAAGTCCTATTGGGGAGCCCTTGTTACAATTATTTAAATGGAAGAAAAAATATATTCATTGACTCACGCCATGGAAAAGAGAAAGGATGATTGAACTTGGGAGATTAGATGAAGAAATATTTCAATAAGCTTATAAATGATAAGATGATATAAAGAACAAGATAACCACAATGTGTCAAACAATAATGAAACAAACTCTAAATTAAGTTGAACATGTTCAATTTATACCAAAAAGGTAATACCAACACACATTGCTAAAATGAATTTCCACACCACCCAAGAAACCAAGGTCATTTTCCCACTAGGAAAGGAAATCAAGAATTTTGAAACTCTTGAAAAAAATGAATCAATATCAAGAACCCCAACATTGATCAAAATTTTTTATGATCACTACCCCAAGGAAGTAACTCATTTGTGATCCCCGTGGTCTAAATAATGTCAGCATGCAAATGTTTTAGTTGTGGAACTTTGGGGCACACAAATAATCACTATAATTTATTATTTCTTGGAATAATGTGTTGTTTACTTTGTGGTCAAAGTACACATGAAATAAGGATTTTTCCATGACTGAACAACTTGCTAGAAAACAAGTATACAATTATTTAGGTAACATAGTACATAGAGTATAAATGATCTCTTATTAATACTTGATTTAGGGTCAATGGATATAGATGACCAAGAAATAAGGAATACCCAATAAGGGATGGGAATTATAAAGAATTGAATAACATAAGAGAGTATTATAATAATCAGTTGAGAATAATAGGTGATGTAGAAGGAAGTTTATTAGAAGGATAGAGAGAGGGGGGGGGATAGGGGTAGGGGGAGTGTGAGAGAGATAGACAGAGGGATGGCTAGTATAGAGGGAGGGTTAGGGGTATGCGGTTATAGGTCGAGAGAGAGGGGAAACTATTATGGGGTTAGAGGTAGAGATTGGGGGTGTTAGGGGTTAAGGCTAGGGGGATTATGAGAGAGATATAAAGAGGGGGGTATGTTATGGATTCACAGGTAGAGAGATGTTACAACAATAAAATAGTAATAAATATGTAATTATTCATAATAGTAATTAATTATATTAAAATATATTTTATGAAGATAAGTGTGTCTTCAATATGTGATGGCCAAGCCATATTTAAGGAAACCATATCCATTGTAATTTATCATCCATTCAATTATTATATATTTATACATTTAATTATTTGAAGATGGAACATCTTATCCAGTACACCGGATAGGGTGTAACATTGGTATCAAAGCTATATGACCCTTCCATTATTTATACATTGTGTAAATTTAGTTTTTAGGGTTTCCCTAAAATATAGGACATTGTCCAAAAAATAAAAGAAAAAAAAACTAAAAAAAAGAAAGAAAAAAAGGTAAAGAAAAGAAAAGAGAGAAAAAAGTTAAAAAGAAAAGATAAATAAAGAAAAGTAAAAAAAACAAAAGAACGTAAAAAAGAAAAGATAAATTAAAACCAACACATGGTTTTGCTTTCTAACTTCAACCCAGGCTACACCCCCTCTCATTCCACATAGTCCTACAAACAAAAACAATATTAATAATACAAATATTATTATAATAATATTAATATTATTATATAATATTTTGAAACTTACTAATCCAAGTTTTAAGAAAATATTTAAATATAATATTTTATATTTATTATTTTATTTCAACACATTAAATAATTATAATAATTATTATTAATTCATCAATTATTTCAAGGACATTAGTTGTGTTTTATTCCTCCATAAGTCAAAATAAACTTCCTAATACACACATTCACATAAAATGACCCAAGCTATGATGGAATTGAAAGACAAACTTGAGAAATTGGAGAAGGACAACATGGACCTCATTGCCAACCAAGTAGACATCATGCACAAGAAACAAAAGAGTTGGATGGCAATATGTGTCCAATGACACAAAACATAAGGACCGTGGAACAAAAATTGAGCATGATCACAGAGAACCAAAATAACATAATTCAAATGTTACAAAAACTAAGGTCTAATACAAACCATATAAGTAACTCAGATATGTTGAACCCCTATGTGAAAAAAAATGAGAGTAACGAAATTGATCAAGATAATAAACAAGACAAGGAGACTAAATATCATAAGGATGACCAAAATACCAATAATATATTTGATAATGATGAGCTCAAAAAAGATCATAATGAGAGTCAAGCTAGTATCGTTGACAACAAGGACAATCCATACAATGACAAAATATGGATCCTACAATATGCAAAGAAATCTAAGTTAAAGGAATCAGATATCGTAGATTCATCTTCTACCTTAACTCCTCTACCACCCTCAAGAAACCTAAATGTAACACTATCAGGTGACTTCGAGTGTGAGAAGCCTCATGAAACACAACTTCTCGAGATAACCCATAAGGATAATAAAATGAAAACATTACATGATGGCATCATAAGTATCGTAGGACAAGTGAATTCTAAAACAAGGCTTGATATGGTCAGTCACAAAAATATTCCTAGTATTCATGTACACGAAAAAAGGGATAACAATAATAAACATAATGTAGTACAAATTCAAGTTACAAATGAAAGGAAGATGACAAACTATTCCGTAAAGACCAAGCACATACCTAATACCTGCTCTAAAAAATACATAAAGGATGTAGTGACATTGCTTCAACACAAAACTAGAATGAAAAGACGACAACAATAATCTAATATTTGAGGACAAATATTTCCTAAGGGGAAGGCAATGTTACAACAATAAAATAGTAATAAATAGGTAACCATTCCTAACAGTAATTAATAGTATTAAAATATAGTTTATGAAGAGAAGTTTCTCTTCAATAGGTGATGGTCAAGACATATTTAAGGAAACCATATCGATTGGAATTTATCATCCATTCAATTATTAAATATTTATACATTCAATTATTTGAAGATGGAATATCTTCCTCCCTAGACTTGGATACAGGCTGACTTAATCCGGATACAGATTATCCATTACAATGAATACGGTGTAATAAGAGAGGGGAGTTTAGGGGTAGGGGTTTAGAGGAATATAGGTGTTAGTGGGAGGGGAGTAGGGGAGAGATAGAGAGAGTGGGGGGCTAGGGGTAAGGGAAGTGTGAGAGAGATAGAGAGGGTAGTTAGGGGTAGGGGGAGTATGAGAGAGATACAGAGAGGGGTGGCTATTAGGGGGTTATAGGTAGAAAGAGAGGGGTGGATATTAGGAGGTTAATGTTAGAGAGGCATGTGTTAGTAGGTTAAGGGTATGGGGATTATGAGAAATATAGGGGGATTATAGGTAGAAGGAGTATGAGAGAGATAGAGAGAGAGCGGGTTGTTAGGGAGTGAGCGCTGGAGAGATAACAAGGGGTTTATGGGTAGGGGGTTAGAGGTAGAGAGATAGGGGAGAGTGATAAGGGTTACATGTAGAGAGTGGCAGGGGATTTTTTGGGGTTAGGATTAGGAGGGGTATGAAAGAGATAGACAGAGGGGGGTTGTAAGAGAGAGAAAGGGGGATTAGGGGCAGGGGGATAGAGGTGTAAGTTAAAAACATGTGAAAAGAAACAAAGAAAACAAAATATTTTAAGAAAATAGATATTAAAACACATCATTCACACATAAAACACATAGATTTACCTTGGAAACCCTTAACCAAGAAAAACAGAAAACCCTGGTTCCACACCTCCTATTTTCTCATGTTTTTTCATTATGAATTAGTCACAACAAAATATAGGTATTATACAACATCCTATACCTTAGTATATTAACTCGTATTAGGAAATAGACCCTAATCAGTTGCCCCCCTTGTCCCCACACTACATTCAAATAATATAACACATAACAAGCAAGAGGTAGAGAGGTGTTAGGGGGTTACATCTCGAAGAAGTAGGAGAGAGATAAAGAGAGGTGGGGTTATGGGTAGGGTGAGTGTCTACATGTGATATTTACACACACACACACACACACACACACACACACACACACACACACACACACACACACACACACACACACATATATATATAGAGAGAGAGAGAATGACGTGGTGGGGTGTTAGGGGGTTGGGGGAGAGAGAGGGGTGGGGGTTTGGTGTTTTTAGTTGATGGTTTTATTTAGAGTTCAATATTTTTTTATCAATGTGAATTGTATCTACAATTTAACGTTGAAAAATGAAGAATGCTTTGTATTTTAGATTGCAACAATACACAACGATGAGGCTTAACCAAATGCCGTCAGGATATTTGAACATTGAGATGGGGAAGGTAGGTCTCAAATTATTATGCCACTTATGATACCATAAATATAATGTAAACCCTTTTACTATTAATCGCTCCACACTACTTACAATCTGGAAAGGAAATCGCTGATATTTTCTGGTTGGTATGAATTTCACTAAAGAATTTGTTTTGGATGTGAAATCTCCACAATACAAGAGAAGGGTTGTTGACTAAAATCCTTGAGGATATCTTGACAACTAGAGGGGCCATGTGAGGTGTTATGGGTCGAGTGATTGAGGTAGGGGTTACTGGCAGGGGAGGAATAGGGATGTGTGTTTGCGTGTTATAAAGAGAGAGAAGCAATAGGGTGATCAGGATATTAGGGTATATATGAAGCTGAGGAGGGGGGGTAGGAGTTTGGGAAGGGGGAGTATGGAAGGAGGTTTTGAGAGAGAAAGAGGGTGTTTTAAGGAGTTCGACAAGGGAGAGAGAGGGGTTATAAAGGGGTTCAAATTATACTTGAACATAAGTTGGGGGTGAATTATACTTAAACATAACACACATGCATTTTGCTGAGAAAAAATGCATGTGTGTTATGATATAACATATTGTTTTAGTGTAAGACGTGTAATGTCCACTAGTATTATGTAATATCCATGCAACCACCACCTTTAATTTTAGAAAAAAAACATGTTTTAGAAGAACATAACACACACATTTTTAACTAATATAAAGAACAAATTTTCATTTTTGATCATCACTCTAAACGGTTAAACAACAAACTATATTCAAATTTTGACATTGCTCGAGAAGGAATGCAAAAAAAACTCTCAATTTGATCATCGCATTTGAAGAGTCTGCATCATTTTTTTTCTAACAATTGAGGATACCTTGGAATCATTGATTAATGTTGAATAATCTCCAATATAAGAGGACCAAAGACCATCTCCAATTGAAGAGCACCAAGTACGAACTGAGTAGCATCATATCAAATTGAAGACTCGAATAGTAGATATCCACCTTTCACTTGAGGATAATCTTGAATTCATTGAACAATGTTGAATAATATCCAATAGAAGAGGACCATATACCATATCCAATTGAAGAGAACCATATATAAATTAAAGAGCACCATCTCCAATTAAAGAGCCGCACCTCCAATTGAAGACTCCAATAGTCAATATCCATCATTCACTTGAGGAACACCTTGAATTCATAGAACAATGTTGAAGAATTTCCAATAGAAGAGGAACATAAACCAATGCATATTAAAGAGAACCATATACTAATTGAAGATATGGAATCGAATATCACCATATCCAAATTCGTTGAGGAGTACCAAAGACATTGGGTAAGGTTAAATAATATCCAATAGAAGACCACCATATACTATTTTCAATTGAAGAGAACCATAGACAATCTTCACCAACTTCACCATCCATTTCATTTGAGTTGTGGTGATGAGAAATATGCACAACTGAGCAACAAAATCAGTAAGGAATACGAAACATTAATAAAGTCATTGAAGACAATAGGGAGAAGAAAAGATTAGATATGATCAACTAGAGTCATTCTATGGACACTCAACTGACTCCAATTATAGATGATGGAATGGTTATTCCTACCAATCCATGACAAGAAAATTGAAAGAATTCACTAGAGGTTCCCTCAATTTCCACTACAATTCAGGAATAAGAACTTCATGGAAGGTATCAAGAAGTAAACCGTATGTTCTCATTAGGGAAATTTTTTATTCCCACATCAAAGAATTATCGATTTAGTCTCTTGTGGTTGCACAAGTCATGAAGTTAGAGAGGCATTGCATGCATAACGTATGCTTGAAGAATATAATGTTATTGAGAGAGTCCAAGAGGATGTCCAATTTCCACCATCTAGTTTCCAATAGGAGAGAGAATGGCATGAAGATATTTTTGAAACTCTAAATAGATCAGGTGATGTGGTACATGATGTAGTTCCAACCTCCCAACCTCCAGTAGAAATTTCATACCGAAGAACTCTAAACAATATACTGATTAATGATTGTATCATTGATTTGCCGGAAGGTATTCTATCTAAGTGTAGTAATGCATATCAAACTCAACTGATACTTGTTAAATATTTTGATTCTAAATGTGATTGATATAAATGTAGATTACATTTATGATTTTTAAAATCTAGGTGTATGAGTGTTGTTAGGAGAAAGTTAAGGATAAACATTATAAAAAATTTTGAACCAAGTTCTCATATTGTGAAAAGATTAGTATATTCATTTAAGACAATCAGTAAGAAAAGTTTTTTGAATGATCACAATGCATCTTGTCAAGTTTTGTCACAATAAATCATAAACAGGAACACTAGGGTTCATCATTTTGTTAATCCTGCATCCATAATTGTTAACTTGAATATAAAAATACTCGCTAGGTATTCTATTAGAACAAAGCATATTGAAACTGGTTAGATAGATTTTTGGTCCTTCATTGTTAGGTTTTCACATTCCGTCATGAATTTAATAAATGTAGTAAAGGGATTAGTTCATCATTTTTGTCTTAATTATACCATGCCTTCTTCAAGCTAGAAGGATGTACTAAATCTTTGTAAGGGTTTTAAGTGATCGTGAACCTCACATTAAAAACCTTGTAGAAATAACAAAAACAAAACCATACGATAAATTCAATAATGAGCACATCGAATTGAACTTGGGACAAAAGTATTTTGAGAAATGCAATCCCTGGTATGTTAGAATAAATACACTTTATAACACTTGTTTTTGTAGATATGATATACAATATGAATATTACAATGATACATTATCAAACATTCATCATGTGTTGTATACTAACCATGTGCATGATTGCTCCATGATGATACCACCATCTTCTCAAGAAAATTCATCCATAGAATCATGTGTGATAGGTTAGAGGGGAAATATTACTATGTAAAATCTTGTATAGATGGGACATGCTCCAAAAGTGGTTGCATGGCATTATTAGAAAAGTGAAATAATGAAACTGGAGATAATTAATTTGGGAATATGGATATAGAAATGAAAGGATTCAAATACATCAACTTGAGATAGGACGTGGAAAAGCAATAAAAAAGATACAATTGGTGCCATATCAAGTCAATATCTAACTCTAAATCTTAATTTCAATTATTTTCCAATCCTAATGTACAAACATAACTTATGTCAAGATCAATTTGTGTCTCTAGGTATAGGTCAACCAATTCACCAAATAATTCATAAAAACCACTCAAGAATATGTCTAGCATGTACATAAGGCTAGATGGTACGATTAACAGTTTAAAATTTTATGAGATACATTTACCCATGTCCAACTATACTTTCAGTGGTTGATTTTATAAAAAAATGTTCTCTATATCCTAAAAATGAGATTCAAAGTTATTATTACCATTCTAGGTAGGTTTCATTGATGGTCCATATCACGTACATTCATGACCCAAACAATAGCGAATATCATCAAGAAATTATGAAGGAATATCACTTATACATAAGTGATGATAGGTGCAAGGGTTTCCATTGAGTAGGTAATTTATTACTTATATTAAATGAGAAATTGGAGTGGACGAACATATATATATATGGATTGAAAATTTTTTTGGTCAGATGGATGTGATTTTCAGTTAAAAAATCCATGCATATTTTAATGGTTGTCTTCATTGCAAAAAAATTATAGGGTGCTACATATGTGGAACTATTTTGAGACTCGGAATAGTAAAGGAGATGATGATGGAGAGATATCTTGTGTCAAAATAACCCTACGTATAGAAGAATCAAAATTATCTACTAAACCTTGTATTAAATATGTCCAATCTATAGTCAGGTGGTGCACGTTAGTAATGGGTGATAAATTAGATGTGATAGTAGAATCCACAAGAAAAAGACATGTGCAGATACATTTTTATGAGATGGTTGATGTATATTGTTCACATGCATGGAAATGAAAGAGCGTGACTAGGACTCATGGATTTCATATTTGAAGGTCCGACAACCCTGTATTTGAAATATGGACTAAAAAACTTGCTTGATACCCCCCCGCCCTCCCCCTCCCATGTAGAGATGTTTAATGGGATGGGTGTGAGTCAATGGATTTGGTTCATGCATGGGATCACATATCACTTCCACTTAATCAACCTGCAATTGTTGAGTTAACTCCATTGGAAGCACAATAATTCTCTATTTCTCTAGATCTTGACCACGTCTTAGATCTTTTATAACCTAGTATGATTTGCAATTTCTTGACATATTTACATGATATTTAGTTAAACATTAGCGGCCTTGTATTCAATCTTAAATGTTAATTGCATACCTATTAGCATATTTTGTTGGGTGCATATACGCATTTTTTCCTTGAAAGATAATGAAATGGGTGGGGACTATTGGTTGGCATGTTATATAGAGGGAAATCAGATAGTCAATATGTTCATGATCAATGATGAAAAAATCCAATTCCCAATCATGTCGATGGTTGTTAAAGATGAATACTTGACATGGGACAACAATGCAAGAAAGAAGGGTGGATATGCTTTCACATAATATAGAATGGGTGCAAATGCGTATTAGTTTACCAACCTAATCATCGGTACAAAACTCCAATTATAAACGATGCCAAAAAAAATTCCTTGAAGTTACGAAATTTCCTAATGTATTCAAAGCATTAGAAATAAACGGATACCATTAGAAATAGAGATGATCCAAAGGAATCCATTGTATAATATAGGTATGGCGACACGATGATATATGTCAAAAAATTATTATGAGATTTGATGGGACTTGTATAAAATATTTTTCAAATGGTATATATAGTTTAATAATGGAAGGTTTCATTTATATGTTGTTTGTGAATATGCCAAACTTCATTTTAATGCTCCTATGCACACACAGTAAGTTTGTGTGTATTCAATTGCAATCATGATAATTGAACATGAACAAGATTTATCATGGATTCATTGTCTTTGTTGTTTTCTCTCATCCAAGCACACCATAAGGTTCTCATCCATTTTCAGCATCATGGTTTACCATCCATATGCATATTGTCATCATAACCATCATGTATATTTCATTGTACCACTCCCACTTCTTCCCATGCAAAACATCATTTGTTTCTATGTTGGTTCAACTTTTCATATTCATAAACAACTTGATAAATTTCAGAAACTTCATCATGATTTGTTGTCTTTGTTTTTTTCGCTCATCCAAGTGCAACATAATATCATCATCCATCATCATCATGATTCATAACCATCCCTATGCTCATTTTCACCATCACCATCATGCTTCATCAACACCATGAATCTCACATTGCGCCACTCCCACTACTTGACATGCAAAATATTATTATTTTTTATGTTGGTCAACTTTTCATATTAATAAAAAACTTGATAAATTTAAAATGCTTCGTCATGAATTTCTTGTTGTTTTATTCTCTTATCCAAGTATACCATAATATCCTCATCCATCATCATCATCATCTAGATTCACCTTCCACATGCTCATTGTCACTATCACTATCATGTCCTATCAACACCGTGCATCTCACATTGTGCCACTCCCAGTGATTTCCATGAAAAATATCGTGTGTTTATATGTTGGTTCAACTTTTCATATTCATAAAAAACTTTATAAATTGCACAAGCATCATTGTGGCTTTGTTTTCATTCCTTTTTCTCTCATCCAAGTACACCATAATATCCTCATCGACCATCATCATCATGGTTCACCATCCCCATGATCATTGTCACCATCACCATCATTCTTCATGAAAACCATGCATCTAACATTATGCCACCCCACTTCTTGCGATACAAAACATCATTTGTTTCTATGTTGATTCAACTTTTCATATTCATAAAGAACTTGATAAATTGCAAAAGCTTCATCATGGATTCATGGTAATAGTACTCTCATCCAAGAACACCAAAAGATCCACATCCATTTTCATCAGCATGCTTCACCATCTCCATGCTCATTGTCCCCATCACCATAATGCTTCAAACCAAAATGCATGGCACATTGTGCCACTCCCACTGCTTGTCATGCAAAATACCATTTTTTTCTATGTTGATTCAAATTTTCATATTCATAAACAGCTTGATAAATTGCACAATCTTCATCATGGATTTGTTGTCTTTTATTTCTTCTGTCATCCAAGTAGACCGTAATATCCTCATCCATCGTCATCATCATGATTTAGCATCCCCTTTCTGATTGTCACTATCACCATCATGCTTCATCAACACCATGATTCTCACAGTGTGCCACTCCCATTGCTTGCAATGGAAAATATCATTTGTTTTTATGTTGGTTCAACTTATCATATTCATAAACAACTTGTTAAATATTACAAGCTTCGTTGTGTATTCATTTCCTTTGTTTTTTTCTCTCATCTAAGTACACAATAAGATCCACATCCATCATGATCGTTATGATTCACCATCCCCATGCTTATTTCCACCATCTCCATTATGCTTCATAAAGACTTTGCATCTCACATTGTGCCACTCCCACTTCTTGGAAATCAAATTATCATTTGTTTCTATGTTGGTTGAACTTTTCATATTAATAAACAACTTCATAAATTGCACAAACTTTGTCATAGATTTGTTGTCTTTTTTTTTTCCAAACTACCTTAATATAACCTAGTTTACACTTACCTAAACCATTGAGATATCCTTACCTTTCTAAAGCCAATGATATCCTTACCTTTCTCAAGCCAATGAATCTAGCCAATCTAACCTAAACTACCCCAACCTCACCTACTAAACCCTAGCTTGTAGTGTAACTCTTATTTTGGAGTGTAAACCTAATGTAACCCTAGAAACCGAATTTATAAACCTAGAAACCAAATCTACAAACCGAGAAACCTAATGTAGCCCTATAATGTAGCCCTAGAAACCCTAGAAACATAATCTTGAAACCTACTCTAGAAATCTAGAATCCTAGAAACTTTATCTATCCCTATAAACCTAATCTAGCCCTAGAAACCCTACATGTCTTCTTCAGTCCATAATTGTTGATGGGTAACTATATGTCTTCCTCATCATCATTGTTAATTTTTATTGGCATTATCATCGTCATATTCATCATCACCATCCACATAATCATCATCATTGGGATCATCATTCTCATCCTCATTGTTATTGGCACTGACATCGTTTTTCGACACGGTTTCCTTTTATTTGGTTGAATTCAATTGTTTCATTGGGGGGTCAAATTCCATGAAACCTGCCACGAAATCATGTAGCTTGCATGTCCAACTTTTCCATTCCTAGACACACATGACCAAACGTATGAAACTCAATTCGAATTTGAAGTGGTGATTTCAATCCTTGAGACTAATTTGACATGTGTCTGTGAATGCATACAGGGGGCACTTGCAAATGGACATAGATAAAATTATGTACATCAGATCATGAAGCCATAGATTTTGTTAGATTCATGTCATTGGATTATAAGAAAGTTTCCCAAGTATTTCAAGTCCCATGGATGGATGAACCTTTTATCTAGATGGACATGACACTAGTGTTTTTCTTAGTGGAACACATGGAAATTCTTGCATTGGGGGGTCAAAATCCGAATAGAGAAACATAACTAGGTTTCGTCATTTCCCACTACCGTGTCGGATATTGAGGGGAATATTCACAATTCCGACAATTTTTTTTGTATATTTATATTCAGAATTGATCCTCTCGATGAAAATCAACATCTGGAATCCATCAGAATCAACGATTTCATTATCCAAGTTATGATTTGTGTTCTATGACCAATTTCAAATCTCCCCCTAGGGCCATTTAGGGACAATTTGCGAATTTTCTTTCACGAAATTAAATATAAATTGAGTAGGATAACTGGGTTCTATCTTCTCCCATATATGTATTTTCTCGTTGTGTATGTGGTCACACTACCCACGGTGACACAATTGTTTTTAATTCAAAATTGAACTCCTTGTGAAAAAATGGCATGGGACAGTAACCAAAGGATGTACACTTTCTCACAATCCTACTATTCCTTGTATCCATTGATGGTGCCTCTCTCCTTTGGGTCTATGGCCCAAAGGTCATGTTATTTGACAATTTATGAAACTAGGGTTTCCCTTAGTAAGAGACATTGCATTTTTTCACAAAGGGTTCAATTTGAGAAATACTTCATCTATGAAATTGTGGCTAGATTTCCCATGTCAACCTTGCCCAAACACACTTGCAATATCTCATGGAACTCATATATGTTGGACGGTTAAAATTCTATGCCACTAACAGATATTCACCATGTTTTCCTGAAATCTTGTAGGAGGTGGGCTACAACTGGCCATAAAATTATGACCATGTCCTGGATCGATGAGCCATTGCATCCGTTCGAATCATTACATTGTAATAATGATAGGGATTCCTCTCATCTATTATTCCATGGACCAGAAAGTTTCTTGTTTGAAAATTTATGAATCTAGGGTTTCCCTTAATACGAGAGATTGCATTTTTTCATTAAGTGGTTAACTTAGGGGTTGGAGCTACTCATCATATGGCCACCATGGATATCATGAAAACCTATCAAAGGATATGACTAGTTCTGGGGCACTCATGGGTATATTTACTACAATATACCTTTAATTTTATAAAATTAACTCAAATTTTGAGTTGGTAAATAATTTACAACTTTAAATGACGGAATTATAATAACCTTGTCTCTTTCAATTTCTTATTTTCAGAAATATGATTTTGTCATTATAGGATCAGGACTTTGCTTATCCTTTTTTGGGGATCATTTCTATTTGTTTTTTTTTCATCATTTCATATATTTCCTTCATAATTGTTTTCGTCAATGATTTGAGGATTTGATGCAAGCTAACTCAAAATCATTTGATGCAACAAAAATAAACAAAATAAACATAATTTTTCCATGTGTCATTGTGGTTGTTAACCTAAAAATAATAGGGGGGACAAAATCAAAACTGAAAATCGAAAAGAAGTGTAGTGATATGAACACATGTGTGGCTAACGTAAGTATGCAGTAAAGAACATAATAAATTGGAACAATGTGTCTTTAAAACTTATGTACTTTTATAAAATATCTATGCCAATTTTTTCGTAAAATACATGCACTAGGTTTTGCAACATTGATACGAAACAACATGTCCAAAAGAGTTATATCCAAATTGGAAAATGTATGATAGAATCATTTAATCGAGGTTTCATAAATCTAGAAAAACCATATACCATAGCTCAAGAAATGCACAATACAAATTTGATTAATATATTTTATGATCTAAATCATTTGCAAACTATCTATATATGGCTTGAGATTACCATAATTGTCTCTCTTGTTTTATAACTTCCAATGTTATGATATGCCCTACCTAGCTTTTTTTTTTTAAATCTTCTTCACAATTTATCATAGTATAGAGGTAGAACATTAGGGTGGGACAATATCTTAAAGTGTATTTATTAAGATTTATTAGGGTGGGCCAACTTATATTAACTTATATTTATGAATATTTATTGGATTGAACAAATTATACAATAAATTTATCTTGGACTTCTCTCATGTCGCATACTTGCTTCATGCTCTCTTTCAAAAACTTGTTAATAAGATTACATTCCAATCGTATTTAGTGCAACAACAAATATAGACCAATTTTCCTTGTATATGAACTCATGTTTTTCTTCTACAACACAAAATCCTATTGCATATTAGTATTTTTAGTCCTTCATATTCCATTAAGAATTACTCAACATTATATAACTGGCATCTCCATGCAATCATCCAATCTATTAAACAATGAGAACTAATCATATAGAAACATAATTTCGCACAAATATATGATAATGTTGAATACTTTTATGGAGATGGAAAGAGAAAATATGAAAAAAAATTATATGGAGCAAGTCATAATTCAATAATGGAATTTTATAATAGAAGTATGACAAAGTAGATGGCCCTTAAATGGTATGCCAATTTTCATGTATCAAAAAGTACAAGGATGTTACACATGTATCCCAAAGTACATCTACCTTATACTGCACATCAAAACTCGATCGTCCTCTTGTTTTTTCCTAAATTTGATGCATCATTCCTTTGTCATGGACTAGTGTGCATGTCTGGAGTCTACAAATCTAACATAAAATTTCTTTCTCAACTAATTGCATAGAATACATTAGCACTAACAAACTTAAAAAAAATTTACGGGTCAATTACTTATAACAAGCACTCACTCAATCCATTTGAGGTATTGATTCTTGTGGTGTCCTCCTTGCCGAAATCCTCTATGCAATTGCGCTTTGCAAATAAAATATCACATATCCATTATTTCAACAATTATATACATGTGCATGTAAAACTATTAAAAAGCTTTGTAATGAATACACATCTCATCGAAAATATAGATTTCGGGATAGGAGATTGGGTTTCTTGTGTATCAAGTAGAGACATAGGTTCAACATCATGCTCGTTCGAATCCACAACTAGAATGGAGGGGTCAACCACTGCTTTTGCTAATGAATACAATCACCAAATGTTGAAATAGTTCAAAATACATGAATACACAATATAAAGTGAATAAACTATATACACATATTGAAATATATACCTCTGCATGACTTCTTCGCATCATTGATGCAAAAATAATTGTTGCATCAATAACCCCACTAAGGTTTGGCATGGAGGACTCTCTAGCATGAAGTTATAAACATGCAAAATAAAAATTAATAAAAACAAGTTCTGCATGAAATTGAAAGCTAGTAAACAATTAATATTAGTAGACTCTATATATTACCATGGAATCAGTAGGTCCATGATCATGGAAACCTCACCTCTTTATCAAAGAAGGTTGTATGATAAAATCTTAATCCGTGACATTATTTGGATTTCGAGGAGATGCAAATAAAGGTAGTGCTACTTGGATTTTGATTGATTCATATAGTTACAGAGTGTTGTCATAGTTAGACATGCACATGTGAATCCATGAAATAACATGTATTAAAAAGCTAACATATTGAAATAGTTACCTTAGTGTGAGTTATCTCTCAAACATGAGGGGATGCACTTTGTCTAAATCCTTTCCTCTCTATAGAGGCATCTATAATCTGCAAGTTAAAAAGTCACCAATTGTTGATGATACCTGACAAGCATGAACCGATGAAGTAACATGTATTAACAAAATAACATACATTTGAAATTTTTACCTACAAGTGTCAATGGTATCTCCACCAAGGGGGTATTCACTAGAGCCAAATTACTTCCCCTTTCATTAGGGGAATTTTGAGGTAAAAAATGGGCCTCCAAACAAAAAATGTACTATCAAAATTCACTTTAAAAGAACCAATCACATTCTAGAGGATGGCATTATGTATAATAGTTGAGGTGGCATTGGTTGAGTTAACTATGCTTATTTGTCAAATTGTAAATGGTGAGTGAAAACCCATATTTAACTATATCAATATTGTAAGTAAAGTACTCATAATGAAAATAATACCCATAGATTATTTTTTAATATAATATAAATGTACTAAAGTACTCTTAAAGTGCTTAAAAAAAGTACTTTTTATATTTGGATATAAAATAAATTACAAATACCAAAAAACCTAAATGTTTTATTTAAATGTAATTATTTTTTTATATTTTAATATAAAATAAATTACAAATACCAAAAAACTAAATGCTCTATTCAAAACTAAAATTATAATTATGTAATTACTTTTTCAATATTTAAAATATATATATCAAATCTTTATTTAAAATAAAAATCACTTAACATCTTATAATAAAAACAATTTGATGATTAATAGTTTTCGTTTTTTAAATACTTACTATATATATAATAATCTATTATAATTATTATTTAAATAAAAAAAATATTTATTAATTTATTTTATAAAATTAAAACATTATATTATAATATATATATATTCGTCCATTTGAATTTTAATATTAATACTGTTTTTAAAATTTAGGTATTATTCAAGGTTCATATTTTAGTATCATCTTTTAACCTTTGAAACACCTACATTTATACTAACATAAATTAGACATGTACATTCAAATTAGAAAACCAAATACATGCATAAAATCTTAATGTAGCAATTTAAATGAATTATTATATCATAATAAGATATTATATTATTATAGTTTTTATTACATATAATCTCATTTTCTTAATATTAACTCAACTTTTTGGTAGTATAAATTTATATACTATTACCTCATCTCAATATTAACATTTTTTTTAAAAATTATTTAATAATGTTATTAATTATTGCATTAAAAATGATAGATAATATACATAATATATATCACAGGAATCTACTAAAAATAAGTTCACAAGTGATTTTGAAAGTGTATTAAAAAGATGAAACACAAATTTAAATTTTATTTTTTTTATGTATAGTTTTATATTTATATGTTAAAAATAATTTTTATTTTTAAATGACAACTTATTCATTTAAATTTAACTTTATGTTTACAATTCAAATTATAAATACATGGTTTATAAACATATTTTGAATATTAAAGAAGTAACTTATTTTTCAAATTTCAAAATTAATATATTTTATTTTATGAGTATATTACTTTATAAGTGCATTCATCATATTGTATTAAATAGTAATTTATGTACTCAAAAGTACTTTACTTTTAGTCATATCAATTATATTATATCTAAAAGTAATTTTTGTACTCAAAAGTACTTTACTTTTAGTCATATCAAAGGTGATTTTTTGATTGGTTTTATTTTAGACATTTTTTCAATTTAACTTAACCATAGTTGCATTGGTTATAGTGTAAGAGATGAGTTATAAATATATCTTCCCAACTGTAACACCCAAGTTTCAACCCCGTTGCATTAAATGTACATGATGTATATATTGTAATGAATCGTGGTGAGGAGCTAAAGGAAAAAGCCCCACCATCGATTTAGTTGTGTTATGTTTCGGTGAATGGAATTGTTGCCGATGGTCTATCATTGTATACGGCATATATTAAGTTTTGACATCATGTAAATATGCATATTTAATTAAATAACCCAACCATCTATGTTCGTGGCAACTAAATTGAGAAGGGGCATGATTCTCACATGGATAAGGGGGGGGGGGATTGTTAAACTTTGAACCTATGGGGAAAAGCCATGTGTCAGCTATTAAACCCTTTTGACTTGCTGACCTTCCTTTGTCTTATCCAACTACCACCATTAAACGTTTTGTTGTTGGTTGGGGCAGTTATTGCTGGAACGTGGTGGGTGGCAGGACTGTCAGTCCTTGCCCACATGCACACTCCACTAGTAGGTTGACCCTCATGTTAGCAAGGAAAACAACCACCGCTGTCACTCCATGCGGACTCCCCATTTTTCCTCCATGACAGTGCTGAAAGACTCACGCAGTTTCGATTTGCCATTCTCTCCATGTTCGGTTCATCCTCACGCAGGGACAGTAGTTTCGTTCATTCTCATGCACAGGATTCTTCCTGGTTTTTACTCACGCCATGAGCTGGGAGCTATGTTCTTTCACACATGATTTTCCCTTTTGAATAAGCCATTCACGTTCTCAGTGTCCAGGTTTTCCATACGAATTTTGTGGATCGTGTGGGTGTATGTTTCACTTACACACTTGTATGGCCATGTAATTTTTCTGGCACTTCAATATTGAGATCAGGGCTATTGTTCTTCCCTTGATTTGTGGTTGCCACCATTTTTTTCAAGATTTGCGGGTTTGCTGTGGTCTCCCTTACATTTTGTTGCTATGGTCTTCCTAACATTTTGGGACTGCTTTGGATTGTATGAAGTCATTTTGGCCATGATAGGGCCAAGAACGACTCAAGAGCTATTTTCCTTTCCCAAGCTATGAATTGCTTGTGTGACTATGTGTATGTAGTGGTTAGTCTTCAAACTATGTTGGGAGCAGGGATGGGAGCTTGGTTTGCTTGATAAACTTGGTGTGTTTGGAAACCACACAGATAGACCTAGAGGGATGGATTTCTTCTCCACAACCCTGAATAGCACTGGAAGGGAAGTCAGGGCCTGAGGGACTATGTAGCAGAGAAGGGACTGATTCCTTGTGTTGGGTGTGTGTGGGTGTCTTAGAATTCAGGCTAGTTTTGGTGTAGGTGTTCCTAACTCTGTAATGGGCTCAATAGCTTAGCATTTATCCTTTCCCAGCTCCTTGATGGCCTATAAAACCAGACCATGTTGGCTTGGCTGTCTTGTTGATGGCCTGATAAACCCAACTGTGTTGGCTTGGCTATGTTTTGTGTATCCTTGGCTATGTGTAAGCCTGCTTGTTCCTTATTCCTTGGGGAATCATGCCCAGCTCGGGGGTGGCAGCATTGCTGAGAGATTTAGGAGCATGCTAGCCTATGGTTGGGTGGAACATTGCAGCGATGTAGCTGGTTGCGGGACGAGTTCTTTATAAGATAAGTAATCTTGTCCATTTACTCTGCAATCATATTAGTATTAATAAATTATGATGAACATGTTGAATGCATGAATGAATGTATGTTTTCTTCCACGGTATGAAAAATAATCACGTATGCATGTTCTAGTTCAAAGCATTTTGTTTCAACATTTGATGAATGCACATGTTCATGGGGCTGGTTTCCTGGATGGTTAACGCCATGGTAGCGTCGTTTTCGTCGTTCGAAGGGTCGAGGATGTTACACCAAAAAAATGCCTAACTCATATTATTTTATTATATCTCTTATCAGGCTCATTTTAGACCTCAAAATTCCCCTAATACTGAGGCATCTAACATCTATATTTTAAACCTTTATGTGTCATCAATCTATACATGTGTACGGTAAGGAAAAACAAGTTTGAACATAATTACTTTTAAAAGTATATACTTACCTCACTAAAAAACCTGGTAAGGTTAACATATGGGATATCACTAGACTCAATGTTTTGGTCAATATGTATAGGATCTAGTAAGTACAAGTTTCAAAATTGTAAATATTATATTATCTAGCATTAATGATATAACATGCATTATTGAAATACCTTGTATTAACAAATTGATACATTGAAATAGTTGCATCTATGTGAGTTGTTACTGCCAAAAATATGACAATGCCTAGCACAAAGACAACTTGTAGATTTTAGTACATTGGTGTCTCCACTATCGGTGCCTATTCTTTCCCCACTATAGTGTGATCTAGCATCTACAAGTTTAAACATTTTAAAAATCAAGAATATATGTATGTGAACCGTACAGAAAAAATAGTTTGGAAAATATAAAATTATTAATTCCTAAATAACCTAGAAAATTGTCATGCCCCCATCCCAATAAAACTACTAGTAATCAATGTCCACCAACCTACTCGTTCCCTAGGTTGGGGTGGAGGCATTAAATTTTGCAATAAGGGAGATATGAGACCCAATAGGAAATTAGTATGGCATATACACCTTAAATTGGGCCATATAAATAATAAATTTGGGGAAAATAAAGTGGCATTGCTTCATGCACTACACCAAATTTGAATTTTAGGGGTGGTTGTCTCCCACCTCCAAAAGTCATTTTTGGGGGCGGTTTTGGCTTTGAAGGTGGTCTTTACAAAACCACCCCTAATAGCATCGACACTAATTTTTTTTTACTTTTAGGAGTGGTTCTGAACTCCACCCAAAAACCTCCCCTAAAAGTGACTTTTGGGGGTGGTTCTAACACCCCCCCTGCAAAAACAAAAAAGTGAATTTTGGGGGCGGTTCTAAACCCTTCCGCAAAAGTGACTTT
>LPNX010004267.1:1426-19704 GCA_001517045.1 Pseudotsuga menziesii | reverse complement strand
GTTCCTATAGAGGCGGTTTGAAACGCCCTCTAAAACTCTTTACAAAATTTTGGGGGAGGTAATAAACCCTCCCTATAGGTACCTACGTAGGCGGTTCGAAACCCCCCCTAAAACTCTTTACAAAAATTTGGGGGCGGTTATGAACCCCCCTCATATAAACTTACAGGGGTTTTTTAAACCCCCCTCATTGTAACATACAAGGGAAGTCTGAACCCCCCTCATAGTGACATATGAAGTCAGTTTAGAACCCCCCTTGTAACCATATAAATAATAATAAAATATATTTATTTAAAACATAAATATTGCAATATCATTAGGGCACAAAGGAATCGAACCTTCAACCTCCTGCTTGTAAAGCACACGCTCTACCATTGATCTAGAACCCTTTAAGAATTGGGGAAAGGGGTAATATTAACACCAACATTGCGTCATTTCTAGTTCTAAGAAAAGACTAATAATCCCAACATCGTTTCTGACTCAAGAGACCCAAGAAAGTAGTCTCAATGGATCTCACCTTATATAGATATATGCTAACCACTTCAAATCCTATGATGTAATCAAGATAATGTAGATATGTGCTTGTAAATTCACAATTAGTCTCTGAAACATATTAATAGGCATACAATTGACCTCAAGTTGGAAGTTAAAAAGAAGAATATTATGTCACCTACACAGACACTCAGTTTGCTTGATTATGATCATGCCACTATACAACACACAAAATAACTACAAATAAATGTGTTTTGGAGCTTTGTAGATTTGTTGAATCTATAGATTTAATATCTATTTAAATTTTAAATATATATTCCAATAAATTCAAAATTATTAGAGAATAAAGCCAAATACATTAATCTACTAAACATCAAAATAAGATTGCTTAAAAATAGATAAGAGTAAAAAAGACTCAATCAAGGAATTTCGAAGTTTCGTCAGAGACATCTAGGAGTTTCAAAGTTTTGTGAGGGACATCAATAAGTCCCCTCCAAGTTTTCCCATGAATATACAAGGTTCATAGGAGGGGAAAAAATATATTCCTACCTTTCTCTGAGATTCACCGAAAGATAAACACATAAACATTTCTCCCACCATTCCTATGTCCCAGGGATGCAGGAAACACAACAAACACATTCCCAACCCTTGGGGACATGTCCCCATGGAGCAGTGTTAATATATTAAGCCATTAGTCATAGCTCACTAATGCTCTGAAAGAATCCAACTAAATTATTAAAAAAAGGGCAGGCTCCCAAAGAATTTATGTAAAGGTCAAGCATGATTAGTTACTTGGTTGCGATATTTTATTAGAATAGTCTTAGAGAATCCAGTAGAATCCATCCACTGCATTGATTTCCTACCACATGAATCAGATAATTAAAAGCTGACAACATATGAAGTAACATCATGAACATTAAAATAAGGAAGAAACCCAATTAGAAGAATTGCATGTATCTGTGGGGTCTGGACATTGATTGCGTGGATCAAGATATTATAATGTCAAAATGGGGTTTTGATGATTGTAACAAAATGTCCAAAACATCATAGTGGATATTATGTAATATATTTTTTTATCATTTCTAGCATTAAGATTGAATTCAACAGAAACATACTTGCACAGCTTCCAATCATGCACCCATCCAGTAGACACTAAGATGTCTTTGGTGATCCAATTTATTATAAGGTGGTCAAATTGTAGATTTACTGCATTCAACATTATGAAATTGGACCCAATCTTTCAGAAAGGGTATTCACCAAAGTAATGGAAATAGATAAAGAACTCCATGAAAATAGAAAAATCTAATATGAGCTCCATGTGACTTTATCAAATGTATCATAAATCAAATATTTAATATTTTCAAACATACTTTGTAGTGAAGCTATGCCTTCTCTTATTCATGACAGCGAGAAGATTTTACATCTCGAGAATCAACAATAGAAGAATACCATTGCGTGCTTTCTATTTTCTATAAAAAATAAGCCAAATACCCATTAGCTACAAAGTACACACAGCCCAAGAGGTTATCCCATCCAGTTCTTAGTGGTCACCAATGTATGTTATTGGGTATTTGGCTAGTCCCATGCAAGTATGTGCCCAGTTTGAATCCCCTTGTGTGATGAGCACTAGTTTATGCCTATAGGATTACTATGTATTTCATCCTTAAAAGTGGGAAAACATTCCTTGGGTTCCCTGTGAGGATTTCCTTGGAGAAAAAAGGTACAAAACACACTAAATGTTTTAAATGATACAATGATATCATAACCAACATAGATCCATCTTAACTTCATATCTATTAGGCACCGAGAGGGATCCAAAAACTAAAATGAAAATATCTCTTTGGTGAAAATATATGAAGTTAAGATGGATCTATGTTGGTGTTCTTACACACACACGTCATATGCCTTCTAATAAAAATTGCTTTAAATTCATATTCTTTCAATATGTGATATGTCAAAAGCTCTTATTCACGATCTTCATTAATTTGGAATAGTATTTCTGAAAGAGGTAGCAATTCCTAATGGATATAATGCATCGTCTCAAGATTGGAAATCAATAGAAGCATTGAAACTTCAAGGATAAAATGTATAGGACATAATGGAATGTGAGAAAACTGAACCATAGGAGAATCTAGGAGCATTAGTGAAGCTCACAAATCAAATTTGGTGCAAAATTGGCAAAAAACCATCAATTGAAAGACAAATTACAGACATAATGTGAACTGAAACAAGATAATTTCGGGGTGTTTAATGGTAAAAATTGTTATTATCAGTTATATATTACAACATAGGAATTTCATGAGGATTTGGAAGCCAATTGTGAGCATATAACTCAAATTGCCAAAATGGCATCAAACTCCCCTAGGTGGACCAATCATGTCCCAAATCACCCCAAACAACCATGAATTTTTGAGTGGACATGGATGATGTGTTATGGGTCAACGATTACACATTGGACAATGTGGTTGTGGAAATATGGGTGGTTTAGAGTCTCAATGCAGCATTTAATGCACCAAATCGAGCCAGAATTGGCCAAAATCCCACTCTAGCGCTCCAAGTCAACTTGCATGTCCACATTCAATGAATGGGAGCCCACCAGCAGTGATGGGGGCACACATGTTGTTGTTTCACTGATATTTAATGGTCATGTGGGTGTGGAATCCTCAATATTACTTGGCATTTGTCCAACTAAGCACCCCTAGTCCACCACATAGTGTATTAAAGCTTAAAAATCAATAAAAATGACTAGGTAGTGTAATTAGGTGCTAATGAGTGGATTATTGTTATAACGCTCTCCCTTAATCCAATAACTAATTACAGCTCACAAAATTATGGAGGCCTTGGCAACAATGGCTCAAGTCACCTCAAATACATAATTCAGAAATTACAATTTTATTTGTCCATGTGAACCAAGGAAAAGAAGGAAAACCTCATGGGACAAAACCTTCCCTCAGGAATGGACATGGGGCTGGACCTGCAATAAATAACACCAAATTACTGTCATTCACTCACCCCAAGCAAAGATCTCAGGTAGGTGAATTTATTCTCAGTGAAAGTCTTGGTAAAAATATCAATAGTTTGCTCGGTGGATGGGCAATACTGCAGTGAGATAATCTTGTCATGTACTATGCCCGAATGTAATGCATGTGTACTTTAATATGTTTTTTTCTTTGTCTCTGAACTAGATCAGTAGATATTTTTATGGCACTTTGATTTTCCACCCAAATGTTGGTTGGAGAGTCAATTGTGACACCAAATTCCCAGAGAATTCCCTGCAACCAAACACACAGTGTAGAAGCATTGACTACTTCCTTGTACTCAGCCTCTACTGATGAAAGTGAAATAGTGTCTTGTTTCTTACTTAACCAGAAAATGGGAGCTTCAGAAAACATAAAAACAAAACCTGAATTTGACTTCTTGTCAGTGGGATCTATAGCCCAATCTGAATCAGAAAATCTAGCTAGTTGAAGTGATGAACTAGCTATGTAGTGCACCCCGAAGTTCTTGGTTCCCTCGATATACTGAGGAATTATTTTTGCTGCTCTCCAATGGAGCTCATGTGGCTGGTGCATATGTATTACTACAGTACTTACAACATAAGACAAATCAGGTCTTGTGTGAGTGAGGTAGAGCAAGCTACCCACTAGTTTCCTGTAGAGTGTGAAATCTATGAATGGAGAATTGTCAAATTCATGCATTTTAATACCAGAAAGAAAAGGAGAATTGGATGCCTTACAATAATCCATGTTAAAATTATTTAGCAGGTATGAATTATACTTTGGTTGACTCAGCTTGATGCCCCTTTCATTTTGCTCAATTCCCAGGCCCAAAAATTGCCTTAGCAATCCTAGGTCTGTCATGGAAAATTCACTGTGCAAAGATGAGTTGATTTGGCCAATGAAATTGGTGAAGCTACCTATAATGAGGAGATCATCAACATAAAGAACAATGACCTGCAAAATACCATTATGTTGCTTCAAATACACATTAGGATTTTATTTGCATCTTGTGAAACTAGTAGAGAGCAAAAAAGCATCCATTTTAGCATACCAAGCCTTGGGGTCTTGCTTGAGTCCATACAAAGATTTCTTCAACCTACATACCAATGAAGGATCCTCTCAAAAATATTCAGGCTGTTGCATATATATTTCTTCCTATATCTCACCATTTAATAAATAACTCTTAACATCCATGTGCTGAACTTCTCAACCTTTACTAGCTGCCAGCACTAGAACTAGTCTAATTGAGTCCATATTTGCAACCGGTACAAAGGTATCTGTGTAATCAACACCATGGACCTGAGAATATCCCTTAGAAACTAAACTTTCCTTATGTTTCATATCAGAACCATCACCAGAAATTTTGGTTCGTAAATCCCATTTGCATTGAACAACTTTCCTCTTGGGAGGAAGGGGAACCAATTCCCATGTATTGTTCTCTTGGAGCGACTGAAATTCTTCATCCATTGCTGATCTCTATCCTCGCTAATTAAAAGATTTCTGATATGACCAAGGATCAGTCCCAACCAATATATAACTATGCTCATCAATAGCACTATCACTTGCAAAGGAATCTCTTCTAGTTTGTGATCTAGTCTTCCTAGGCTCATGGGGATTGCATGTCAATTCCCTAGCTACTTGTACAATTTTTTCATCCCACTTGGGCCTAGATGGTGAGTCATATTCATCAATGTCATATTCAGAAACATTTTTATTAGAAATATCTGAAAAAATAGAGCATGTATCATCACCTACATCTTCGAATGGTTGAGGAGAGGAGCATTCCCCTGATGCAAGCTCAAAATCATGAATTGACTCTTCTTCAAATTTCACACTTTTTTGAATAAATGTCTTACAAGTGGAGGTGTCAAAGAGCTTGTAAACTTTGGTTTCTTCACCATACCCAACCATGATGCACTCCTTGCTTTGTGGTTACAAGGCTTTCCTCTTTTCAGAGGGAATTCTAGCCCATGCTCTAGTCCCAAAAATTTTGAAATTTGAGATATTTGGCTTCTGAACAAACCATGCCTCGTAAGGTGTCATTCCTTTTACTGATTTGTAAAAGGATTTGTTTTTTATGTGAGAAACACAACTAATGGATTCAGCCCATATCTTGGGACTTAGACCCCTTTCTTCTATCATGCAAGTGGCCATCTCTTTGAGTGACCTATTCTTCCTCTCAGCCACACCATTTTGTTGTGGTATGTAGGGAGTTGAGTGTTGCATTTGGATTCCACTCTCCTCCCAAATTTGTTGTAGGTTATTATTCACATACTCCTTTCGATTATCAGTCCTAAGGAATTTAATCTTATTCCTGCTATGATTTTCTACTAATTCCTTCCAAGTGTTCAAGTGTTCAAACACCTCATACTTGAATTTAAGGAAGTACAACCAACGAAATCAAGGGTAACCATCTATGTCAGTAAGAACATACCTTGATCCACCATATGATGGAGTGGGAAATGAACCAATCAAGTCTGAATGCACTAACCAAAGTGGTTGGGTTGCTCTCATTGCTTTCCCCTTCTCATAGTTTTACTTAGGATGCTTCCCAACTATGCACCCAATGCATGCTTCATTTGATGATCCGATTTGTGGAAGACCTTCAACCATCTCATCTCTGTGTAGTACCTGCAAGTACTTGTAGTTCATGTTACCAAACCTCTCATGCGATAGATTAGTAACCTCATTGGCATGTGAGAGAAGTGCTTGTTCATTGGAAGTGGGGAGGAAGTTAGAGAACTTGTACATCCTCTCATAGTGGTATACATAACCAACTGCAATGACTTGGTATATTGAGATCTCTGCAATATCTACCATGTCTAGAGTGAAGATCAATCTCTTTGTCTCTCCTGTATGTATCATTTGATATACTGACAACAAATTTGTTGCAATATCTAGTACATACAATAATTCATTGAAGAATCCATGATCTAAATCAATGCCCCCAATCCCCTTGGTTTGGATTTTTGAATCATCCCCCATTCAAACTACTCAGCCAACACTCAAACTCATGGAGGAGAAGAGCTCTTTTTCGGCTACCATATGCTTGGAAGCCCCTGAATCAATGACAAAAGATGAAGAGTTAGAAGTACCTTCCACCAAAGCATGTCATTTCTCCTTGCTCTCATTTGAACTGGAGTTTCTATCCTTCTTCCTTGCACTGTCAGGGACTGGAATGTTGTTCCTCTCCAGCAGCTGCACCATGGTGTCAATGGACTTTTTCATTCATGAGAACCGTGGATTCCATCCCTTGTGATAATAGGTGCATTTGGACTTCTCCTTTCCCTTCTTGTCCTTCTCCTTGGAAGGATTCGAACTTGCATCACTAGATTTGGGTTTTTCTGGGTTTTTCTTCTTCTCTGGCAGCTCCAAATTCTTGGACTTGGAATTTTCCTTTGAGAAATTCGAAAGTCACACTGCTAGTGCTTGATCCTTGGTCTTAATGGTGTTTCATTTGGACAAGTTTTTCTTTCTCTTGAGTGAGTGACTCCATGAAATTTTCCAGACTGGGCATTTTCCAATTTCAAAGTGTTAACTTACTGGAGTGGAATGTACTGACAAAAACTGAGAACTCTAGACCCAACTTTGAAAGTATAGACAAGATCAATTGGTCCTCTTTCTTTTCAATCCCACACTGCTTCAACTACAACACAAGTCACTTAAACTTGGTGAATAAGTCCTGGATTGTGTCATAGTGCGCTAGGGTTAAGTTGATAATCTCATTCTCTAGTTGGTGACCACGTAGCTCATCCGTTTTCCCAAATATAGTCTCTATTTTTACCCAAAACGCATTGGGTGTTGTCAAACCGTGAATGTGGAATAATAGCTCTCTCGAGATTCTCAGACAAAGCAATCCAAATGCCTCATCCAATCTGTTGAAGTACTTGGCTTTCGCAACTACAGAATTTGGTTCCACCTCAGTGCCCATGGTAACTCTGTCAAACCTTTGGATCTCTGCTGAATCACCATCTCTACCTTCAAATCAAAGAAATTAAAGGGTTTTAGCATGATGTGGGTAGCCTCCATTTATTCATGCGTTGATGAAGAATAAATTGTCGGATTTTCTGCAAAACACAATTCTATTTTATCTAGAACTCCACTAAAAATGCAGTTCAAATCACTCTAAATTGCTATACAACTAAAAAATATCCAACAGGATCTGATTCCATGTGAGAAAATCAAACTACAAGATAATCTAGGAGCATTAGTGAAGCTCACAAATCAAATTTGGTGCAAAACTGGAAAAAAACCATCAATTGAAAGACAAATTACACACACAATGTGAAATGGAACAAGATAATTTCGGACTGTCTAACCATGAAACCTGTTATTATAGGTATATATTACAACATACTTTCCGTTTGTTGGTTGTTGTTTGAAACGGGGTGAAGCTTAATACATATGAAAAACAATTATTTAAGTGCTACATCTGTATCCCCTTTCCCACAACTGGCTCTGATCAACGAGTCAACTTCATGACTCAATCTTCCTCTCCCTCGCATTATTCTTTATTACTAATTATTGGCAGTGGTAATGAATATGTTGGGTACTTAAGTAAATTAGTTTGAATTGTACCTCTTTGTCTCCCATATATATCAAGGATACCTTTTCATTTGAGTCATACTGTGTTGTTTATTGATGCGATGTATAAGGTTCTCGACATTTTTAAGAATTCGACTTCACTCCGTACCTGAATTTCCCCAAGCACATATTATACGATATTATTACAGCATCTCGATTGACTAACTAATTTAAGGATTGCTTGCTCGCGAAAAGTGGGAATTATTTAAAATAGTTTCTTTAGCGAATAAACTTAGGGTAAAGCAGCGGGGAATAGCGCGGTAAGATCAAAGAGGCTCACGAATATGAGGAAATGCATGCCAATTGTGAGCATATAAGTCAAAATTGCCAAAATGGCATCAAACCCCCCTAGGTGGGCCAATCATGTCCCAAATCACCCCAAATAGCCATGAATTGCTGAGTGGACATGGCTGATATGTTGTAGGTCAATTATTACACCTTGGACAATGTGGGTGTGGAAATATGGGTGGCTTAGAGTCTCAATGCAACATTTAATGCCCCAAATCAAGCCAAAATTGGCCAAAATCCCAATCTAGCACTCCAAGTCAACTTTGTTATTCACATTCAATGAATGGGAGCACACCAACAATGATGGGGACACACATGTGGCTGGTTGAATGATCTGGAATGCTTATGTGGGTGTGAAAGCCTCAATATGACTTGGAATTTGTCCAACTAAGCACCCTAGTCCACCACATAGTGTGTTAAATCTTAAAAACCAATAAAATTGACTAAGTAGTGTAATTAGGTGCTAATGAGTGGATTACTGTTCTAACATGGATATAGAATATGTTTATTGCATAGGTATGAGATCTTTCCAACAATTGCAATATTACAAGAGAAAAGAGGAGTCAAATTAGCTTTGGAAATGGATGAATCATGTTGGCATTAAGGGAAAGAAGAACATAATAGTTTATGTGTAAATGATAATTTTCATTCTTTCTCTTCTATAGAACCAATGAGAACATATAAATGGTTTGGGATGATGAGGTAGGTGGTAAATAACCCATAACAACTAGAGGCATGAAAACCATTCCTTTCATAAAAGGTAAAATTTGTACTTGTAATAAATCTCAAAACACATTGCATGAATACAAAGATATGCGTTTTGATAGTTGAAAAAAAACCTTTATCATATAGAACCAAGTTTAAATGGATAAGGATAAAATATTATCCATCATTTAGCCTCTTTCACATGTAGGGATAGAAACCTACTAGAAGCTTGCAATGATGTGAGTGCTACTTGATTAGAAAATAGAACACAAAGAAAGTGGCATCTACTAATATTCCAAGTTCTTGGTGTGAACCATTGGGTTTCACAACATTGCTCGAAGCCTTTATGAAATATTCCAACCTCTATGCATTTAAAATTCAATCGAGAATTCCTTATTATCAAAGGAGGAAACCATTGAAAGCTCTCCTCTTCTTTAAATTGATCTAGGGAATAGGCTGGACATTTATATTTTCTTTATGAGGAAGACCAACCAACTTCCCAATTTTTATGTGTAATAGTGATTGCTAATTTATAACTTTAAAGGTGAATGTGCACACTGAAATTCATTAAACACATGTTGAATATCCTAACTCTCCCACTTCTTGATTTTTATGATCTTTTGTTTCTTATTGTTAGAGTTTTCCTCCTCATTCAAGGGTCTTTTTCCCCAAGCCATCTTCTAAATAAAACAATGGGTGCAAAAGGTCTTGTGTTTTTAAAATTGACTTCACATCTCCCTAGTGGAATCTATGATGAGCTCATGGCCTAGTGAATTCAACAATTGGTTCACAAAATAAGAATTTTGCAATTCAAATTCTATATAACATGTAATGCTATAGAGATGTGAAACTTTGTCAATGCGTATGTTGTTAGTAAGTGATTTAAATAATATTTGTTTAATCTTTTGAATTGTTTTGTAGGGGTTCAATGGCCCTTGGAAATTGTTCTTATCTCTATTAATGCTCAACTTTACTTATACTAGTTTTGAGCATCACTACACTTCTATCTAATATTTTGGGTTATCCTTAGCTTTTATTCTCAATGTTGATTTTTTTTTAATTATAATTTCTTTAAATTAATGAAAATTTAAATATAAATAATATTTGTTGTACAATTCACTAATCTCTATTCGAAGCCCATGAGACTTAGAATAGATAGTGAATTGAATTATTGTTAATGAACTCCTTAGGTAAAGTAATTGGTTTGAAACTTCATGGGTGCTAACCGTACAAAAAAAACTAATCTATATTCGAGTATGTGGGAGATATTATCCTATTAAATACAAAGCAAGGTATATTTTCAAAGTCATATAAAAAAATTTGAGGACTATAATTTTTCTCTCATTATTTGATAAATCTAAATGTTTTATAATTAGAGAGTTTTAGGAATTTTATTTTTTAATTTATGATGTGAAGGAAGATCAATTGTTTTAACCCTTCTAACTAAAATTCCATGATAATCGTTTGAATTGATCAAATTACATGTATAAAATACAATCATATGTAAAAATAGTTATTGTTTGTGGTATACTAGCACATCCAAATTAGTCGGTAATGGAGAAGTAGATAGGTATCATCTTCGAGCCTCAATATACAACCTTCCATTCAATTTTGAGTTGGAAGGTGATACCTATGAATGTTCTCCATCCACCACATATGCAAATGTGGTAAAAAATATGAACAACCAAGAACAATTTAATTACAACCAAGTAATAATCAATATGCATAAATAAACACAATTCAATTGCACATATTAATTTCAACATGATACAACACAATGCATCTCTATTGAGAATATTTAGTAAAACCTAATCTTCTTGCTCAAACCTAGTATCACTAAGAAGCAATATATCTCACTCGCCCCAATTGTTGTGTATGCATGGCATTAGATCTAGTAAGAATATTTAGTCCACCAACCATATTCTCTATATATCCTAATTTTTTTCCAAAAAAAAGACATATGATCAAGGATAAATCAACATGAAGCAATATATCTCACATGCCCAAATAGTTATGTGGAATATAATGCAATGCAATGGATCTATTAATAATATTTAGTGGAACCTAATCCCCTTGTTGCAACCTTGTATCATCCTTGTTGTTATTAGGAGGCAATATATTTCACTTGCCTTAATTGCTATATTGGACATAATGGAACACAATGGATTTAACAAAATATTTAGTGGAACCCCATCTATCTATAGTATAATACAGCGAAATAGATCTATTATGAATATTCAATAGAAGTTGTAAAGACCAGGACATAAATCTAGACTCAAATAAATGGCTACTATTACTGAAATCAAATTAAGACTATATGCCAAAAAAAAACATGAAAAGCTAAATGTAGTGGTGGACATGATAAAATAAGAAAGCAATCCAACTATTATGCCAAACATGTAAAAGTGAAAATGAGCAAGCAAGTGTATGCCTAAAACTTATGAAAAATTGAGAACTCTATAGGGATACCCAAATAAATAGAACCAAGACTTTGTTGCTAAAATATTATTCATATTATATAAAATTATACTATTTAGAAAAAAAATGATCAAAACAATAAAAAAAAATTAGTGATGTAATTAATGAATTTTTTTCCTTCCACTTAACATAGTTCAAAAAGGAAAAACATAACTCTATGCATGGTACCACAATTCTATGCTATGATTAGCATGATTTTGAAAGGTTTACATGAAAAGTTTACATGAATCATGACACATTTCCAATCATATTTGATATCAAGAAAGAAACAATGGTAATATGCTAAATTAATTACGCCAGTGGTTTCCCACAATTTTCATTCCTTCTGTTGTGACAGATAAAAGGTGACCTAATTGTGATTGTATTGAATCCTATATTTATGGCCCGGATTGAAAACTGTTGCAAGAAAGTAGAGCAGGAATACTACAAATGTCATCCCTGAAGTTACAAATTCTATAGGGAAGATTTTTGAAGATAAACTTTTAGATGAAGGTCATGACATCATTGATGATGTATACACCTCCTATGGTCATGTTGAGATCGTGGTTTTGAATGATATCTCACCTAGAACTATTTGAGGACACTTGTTGGGATGTAGACATTGAAAGAGATGACCGCCAGTGGCCCAACCTAAATTACAATGTTTGTATGGAACAAGAAGGCAACACACTTTGTTCAGCTTCAGTGGATTCACACCTAGAAGCTAGAGATCTTGTAGATGATGAAATATGCATCAAAATACAGAACAATGCTTCTTAAGTTGTGAGCTGACATTCAAATAGAATGAGGTTGTAGCTGCATTAGAAAAATGCATTCTCATTATAAGGTCACGGCTTAATAAGAGGCCAAATGGTATAGTGATATCTATTATTGTTGAGTTATGAAGATGTTATGAAATGCTACCTGTCCAAGTTCAGATAGGCTCACAGGAATAGAATCCCAATCAACACTTCCATCCGTCCATTTCTTATCATGGATAATAATTTGAGGTATAATATTGCATGACTTATCAACTGAAGGTGCAGATTTCTTGATTGGTGATGCACCATAAGATTTGTTTACAGCTACAATCTTGGCACTTTTTTATGTTTCATTTATGCCAAAATCTTCTTGCCTCAACTGCGTTTCTCCTTTAGCATCGCTCAACCTATGAGAAAGGGAAAACTACATTTTGAAAAGGCACACCAACAACAACATTTTAATCTTCCATTATATCCTACAGATAAGAAATGCAAAGACCAACCATGCACGTGTAATTTTTTGTTTTCAAGATCAATCCTTATGTGACTTGAGAAAGGGAAAAGTATCATAAAATGAATCCCACAAGAGGATGAATTAGTCATTGTCACATAGGGGTTCATCAATATGGAGCATTTAATTGAATGACACACTTCATAGTTGATATCCAAAAAGTTGCATTGGAACTTTTTAGAGTACTGAAACATATCAAACTGGATGCATTATTGATTTGGACTTTCCTTGTGAAAAGAAGGCAGGTTGGATTAAATTTCCCTTTTTTCTTGGAAAACAGCTGGTGTGGAAAGGTTTTCACACTTAGGCACATGGCTAACGAAGAACACTCTTAAATGGTCTTAAAGGCTCTAGACTGTGGACATACCTGATTGGACACATAGTTCAAAAAAAGAAAAACATAACATAGTTCAGAAAGGAAAAACATAACTCTATGCTTGTACCACAATTCTATGATTTTGAAAAATTTACATGAATCATATAGAAATTTTCAATCAATATAATTTAGCATTCACAATTTTTCTCACAAAATTTTACTAACAAAAGTATTCAAAGTTGTAAAATAAATCTAAATACCAAACATTTCATAAATACAAAATTTACATCTTTCACAATAATTTATTAGCCAAATTACTTAAATAAAAAAAACTCCAATTACAAATTTTCTCACAAAAGTACACTAGCGAAATTACTCTCCAAAGTAAATAAAATCTAAATATCAAATATGCCCAACTAAAAAAGATATCTAATCCAATTATAATTTAAAAAGAGACATCTACTCCAATTATAACTATTAATTCAATCATACATTAACCAATAACAAAGCTACAACAAGAGTAAGATTACTTTCCAATGTAAAGAAAATCTAAGTGCCAAATAATTAATCATTCCGATAACATTCTAAACAATTTCACGAGTTTCTTTCGCCACGCGCTCGTAAAATCACTACTTACAAGCGATTGGATATTCACAGGCAGATAAAATGTTTATAACAACCGATTGAAACAGTCACAAAATCAGCAGTGGGAAACTCCAAGTGACTGAAACAGGCACAAAATCAGCAGTGGGAAACTCCAATCTTAAAAATACAACTGGAGAATAACATCCTAAAAGAAATAGACTCTTGCTTGTTAGATACAAGCAGTGTTCAAGGTGACATTAATAAGTTGCCCCTGGCATGGGCATATCATCAAAATTCCATAAGCCAAGAGAATTTTCAGTATCAAGAAAATAAATTCCATTGGTATCAACACGTCCAGTTGAATTCTCAGTGTCACCCTCAAGGCCCAGAAGCTCACGCAGCTCAGACATGATCGACTCCTCAACTGAATTCGATTCTAAGGCCTCCTGGCTTGTTTTAGGCTTTATCAAATTGTCATCAAGCAACGAGTTACCATCCTCATGACTGATACCCTTTATCAATTCTGTTAAGACATCCATGAAATCAGCTCCAGCGCCCTCAATAGTTGTGTTGAGTGACGATGGTGTTCTGAGGGTTCTAACTATATGAACCTCTTGAGGATAACACGAGTCATCAAAATAAAAACAACTATATTCAGAATTCAAATTCCAAGATCCAGAATAACTTTCACGGGGTTGAACTTGAGAGGCAACCTTCTGAGAAGGTGGCATAACCGTCGGGAATTTGGGATTGGTATCCTGTGGCATAAGTTGCATATGGAAGTTGTTGGTAATAGGGTAATAGGGTAAATCTACTGTTTGAACAGAGCTGATATGCATATCTGTTGGGATTGATGAGTCTTCTGCAATCTGCTTTTTGGATCTCCTTAACACCTTCCTCTTTGGAGGTGGCAACTCATCATCAAAATTAACTTGGGCTCTCTTTCCTCTAATCTTCCTAGCTGCTGCATCGTAGGCTCTGGCAGCTTCCTCCTCCGTATCATATGTACCAAGCCATATGCTCTCACCGTATTTGCATCTTTAATTCGTGCGCCCCATTTGCGCCGTTGGCATCTGATGCCTGTATACTTGGTCTTTCTTTCCCTACTTCTCGTGCCCTTAACTGCTTCTCTGCAGTTGGAGGGATGTGTCGCAAGACCCCCTTCCAAAAACAAACTTAAGAATTAGTAACTCCTATGCATATACTCATGACAGTGTTCTAAATTCAGATACACTAATGCGCCACATTATCAGATGAATGGAAAATGAGTTCATAACTAGCGCGGTTTAGACTTCCCAAACCTTACAATCTAACAATGGTTGGAGAGGTTTAGACTTCTGGAACCTTACAATCTTATCTAATTTAGATTATAGGGTTTTAGTGAACTGGAGCTGGCTAGAAATAGAATCTTAAAAAGAATAGATTAAAAACAAGTGAAACGTAAAAGCCATTAGTCTGCCTCTAGGTGCCCAATGCAAAACTAACTCTACCCACCAATTGGAAGAATAACCTTCCAAACAGATCAACATATTCATGAACAACATATTAAAACAAAAAATGACAACTTACCTTCAGCTAAAGGGAATTCCTGCCGGGCAGACAATAAATCCTTGGCAATTTGTTTTTCTCCAAAGATATCCAAAAGATCCAAAACTTCATCCGAGTTTAAACTATCTAGACCAAAGGACTCCTCAGAAGGCCCGGGCAATTCATGCAAACTAGCCCAGAAATTCTCCATAGTCACTTTCTCACTGTTACTCAATTTCTCTTTCTCACTAAACTCGGAAATCACTGTTCCTCCACACATTTCGTTGCGTCTGCTCAGACCTGACTGAAAGTTTCGCAGTAAGTCTCTGCGTTCTGCCTCCGTTTTATCAGTTTCGCAGTAAGTATCCGCGAGTTCCCTTGGATTTCAAAAACTTTTGCCACCGTTTTGCTGCCGAAACGAGGATGAATGGAAATTGGCTATGAAAGCAAATTGGAAAGGTCCTAATTCACTGATCCCATCCTGATCCAACGCTTCTGACGTTGCGGAACCCTAAAGAAACTTATGACAGAATGTCGTGGTTGCCATGAAACGTGGAACGAAAATTTTGGAATTCATGAGTTCTGCCTAATTGGATTTCAAAATCTGTACATGGCCCCTACTAAAACCCTTTTGCACTAACTAGGACCAACGAGTTATATGAAACAACTCTACACACAGACGGTATAAGGACTTGCAAAGGGGCTGTTTTTCATATTTTGTACTTAACCGCAATGTTGAGTGTGAACAACCTTCATTATGGTAACGAAATATAACTAACTTTATTAGAAGAGTGGTGGGGTTTGTGATGATTAAAGGTTTTTTTAAGTCAAAATTAATTAAGAAATTTATTAACATTTTTCCCTGATTTATGGATGATAAGGGTGGTGGCTTTATTTCCGGAAATCCTAACCTAATTTAAGGATTCAAACTTGTGACGAGAATTCTCCTTTATTAAAGTTATTTTTACTGAAATTGATTAAGAAATTCATTAATACTTATCCATGATTTATGGATGGTAAGGGTGGTGGCTTTCTTTGTGGAAGGCCTAACCTCGAAGGAGGACTCAAGGAGTCAAACTTGTGACCTCAGTCTGCCTCACCACCTCACCAGGAGAGTGTGCATATGTTTAACCAATTGAGCTAAAATTCTAGGAGAGTGTGCATATGTTTAACCAATTGAGCTAAACCTCTAGGCTTGGTCAAAATGATAAAAGTTAATATTTAATCTTTGGTACACTTTTTTTAATCTTTTTTAGAATCAAAAGGAATTTTTATATAAAACCAAATAATTCGTTTCTTTTTAGACCAAAGTTAGTTTTAAATTGAAAATTGAATAATTTGTAGAATCATGTTTTAAATTGAAAATTGAATAATTTGTAGAATAAATTGAAAATTTTAGAATCATGTTTTAAATTGAAAATTGAAAAAAAATTGTAGAGTTACTTGGAGTCCGAATCCAAAGACTTTTTGATATCCGTTTGATATTGAGGTCAAAGGTTATTCTCACTAATCCAATGGGTCCTTGAAGCATATAGTGTGGATGTAGGGATCCCCTACCTTGTGAACCATGTGAAAAAAAAATTGCATGGACTCTACACTAATTCAATTTCATTTTTATAAAGTTTTTTAAATGTTTTCAAAAAACAAATTACCAAATTGAAGTTTTTTAACTTATTACAACAGATAGGCTTGGGGTTATTGTTACTTTCACCTAGTTAGGTTGTAGCACTTCATTGCTTAAAACACAGAGTGTTTGTTTTGAAATATTGAAAAACAGTTAGTGGTAGAAGTTTTGAATTTATTTGGTGTTTGTCTTGTTTCTGTGTGTTTATAGGTTAGTGTTGATATCAAACCCAATATTGGGAGGCATTTCATGAACTCAAAAGGAACTTTCAAGTAACAAATAATATTACTAATGGACACAGATAAGGATTCCAGGGAGAAATCTTATAAGTTGTGCAATAAATAGGCAAAAGTAATTCTTTAGAAGGAAGACATCTAAGAACATTCCAAGCACAATTAAATATAACCTAGACCATTTAGGGGCAATTGAAAGATACAAAGAATCTAAAAGTGTAGAGAAGGCCAAAGGGAAGCAATTACCAGTAGGGTGCCACAAGGAAAAACACTAATAATGACCATTATGATTGTAAACAAATTTCAATCAAAACACAGATAATCAAAAAGAGAAAAACTAACTCACAAAAGGGGTCCATGGGATAAATTAACTAGAACTAGATAAATTACAAGAAAAGTCCTTAACATAAATGAGACTAATATAGAGACTATTGTTATTAAGAGATGAATCTACGCAAAATCCTTGACCCAAGCATTAGTTGAAGAAACTTTAATAAAATCAATGAAGAAAATAGAGAGAAGAAAAGATTAGACATGACCAACATGAGGAATTCTATGGACACTCAATTGACTCCAATTACCGATGATGTAACGATTATTCCTACCAATCCATCACAAGAAAAATGAAATAATTCACTATAGGTTCCCTCAATTTCTACTACAATTGAGGAATAAGAACCCCATGACAACTATCAAAAAGTAAAATGTATGTTATCATCGGGGAATGTTTTGATCCCCACATCAAGGCCACATCAAAGAATTCGATTTAGTATCTTGTGGTGATACAAGTGATGAAGTTAGAGAGGAATTGCATGCAAAATGTATACTCAAAGAAGATAATGTTATTGAGAGTGTCCAAGAGGATGTCCAATTTCCACCATCTAGTTTCCAACAAGAGAGAGAAGGGAATGAAGCTCTTTTTGAAACTCTACACAAACTGGGTGATGTGGTACATCGTACAGTAGAACTTTGAAACATATACAGATTAATGATAGTATCATTGATTTGTTGGAAGGTATGTTATCTATGTGTAGCAATGAATATCGAAGTCAACATATACTTACTAAATATTTTTATTCTAAATGTGATTGATATAAATGTAGATTACATTTGGGAGTGTGCAAGAAGTTGAGGGACCTTTTAGATGCAACCTCACTTTTTAGGAACACGCTCATGTTACATAGAAAAAGAACGCATTC
>LPNX010004234.1:369299-411933 GCA_001517045.1 Pseudotsuga menziesii | reverse complement strand
AAAGGATACAGAACCACAAATTCTGACCTGATTTATCAGGAGTGATGAATAAGTCTGAGGAGCATCAGACTTAGTTTTTTCACATCTCTTCATACTTGCTTGATGGCTGGTTTATTTAGTCTTGCATGCTGATGGTCTTTCAGTATTATGTCTTTTGCTGGACATTGACTGTTTTTGCTGTCTTGAATGGCATTTTTGCTGGTCGTTGACTGTTTCGCTGTCTTGTATGGCAGTTTTATGTGTGCTGGTACCATATATTATAGCAGTGCTGAGATGATGATATATCTCTTGATGTTAGGCTGATCTGTGGGAGCTTTTCACTCAAGCAGTCTTTATGTAACTGATAAAGATGTCTTTTGATTCTATATGAATATCATAGATTGGTAATTTTTCTTCTGAAAAAAAAGACTATTAACTCGAAGTACTTAAAATTTAGTTATTTTTGGGTCAAAGTTTTGTTCAAAACTACTATTTTGGATGGTATAATCAAGGTATTTTAGGGGTAATCCATAACATCAAATCTATTTCTTCAATTAAAATTGATCTTTTTTCAAACACATTTATTAAGTTTGGTGTGTAAAGAATTCATTTGTAAAAAAAAACACTCAAAACAATGTGAAAAAACATGAAGAGAGTGATTGGTCTTTTTTCAAACACATTTATTGAGTTTGGTATGTAAAGAATTCATTTGTAAAAAAAACACTCAAAACAATGTGAAAAAACATGAAGAGAGTGAAATAATGCATTTTTATAAACACTTTATTAAAATAAAGCAACCATGTTTGTTCATAACATGATACATGGCATGTCTTTGCAGTCCTCATACATGACTAGTTTGAACTTGCAATTTTAAGGATTTATGACTAGTTTGAACTTGCAATTTTAAGGATTTATTTTTTAAATTTAATAGATGAAGATAATAGTTTTTTAAAGGAAAAAAAGACATTTATAACTTAAAAGATCATTAAGAATATCAACCAATTCATTTCAAATTTCTAATTATTTTGCATTTTTTTCTCATTTAGATGGCAATATGGAATAGTTTCAATCATATATTGACGCCTTTTGTTTAAGAAACATCCACAAATACCAAGACTATCCAAACATCTATGAGAACCATATTTATTTCCTTACTTGAATTGTAAATATCACCATGTTAACATGAAATATGACCTTAAGTTCTTATGTATATATATATATATGGAAGAACTTAAGGTCATATTTCATGTTAGAAGAACTTAAGGTCGTATTTAAGGTCATATTTCATGTTTATATAGTTCTTCCATATATATATTATAGGGTCTATTTCATTTTAACTAAGGTGGTAAGTGAATCATCAAAATTAAAAAAATCTATTATTTTTATAATTTTATATATAATTAGTTTAATTAAAGCCTGGTGGGCTAGCTCATGTGGTTGAGCATTGTAAAAGCTAACGAGGTGCGACCCCTTTAGGTGGGCCCCCCGTTATTTCTACTCGTAAACATAGCAGCTTCCTCGTTATTTCTACTCATAAACATAGCAACTTCGTTGGGGAGTTTGTAAACCACAACATAAAAGATAATTATTATTATTATTATTATTTTAATTGAGCAAAATTTTATATATAATTAATTTAATTGAGCAAATTAACTACCTAAGATAAGTTAAATATAACCTTTATCCAAAAAAATCATTGTAAATTTATTTATAACATTAAAATAAAATAAAAATAATAATATAAAAAAACAATAATGAAACAAGCTCATTAAACACCATATACCAAGTATATATTTAAAATAAAACAAATTTTTAAAGTATATTATAAAAAAATGGATATAGTACTACATTACAAATTTGAATGTTAAAGAAATTTACCAAACATTATTATTAGTCCCTGTTGAAGGCCGAGGTACTGTTGTATTCGATACCTCACTCACCTTCTATTAGTTCAAGTTTGACTTCATTTTTTCCATTTTCAAATGTTTAACATAGGACATCCTGAATAATACTTATTATATTAATTAAAATAAACCATAGCCTGTGTTTTTCTTCCATCTTATTGGCTTTCAACTTTGAAGTCTTATTGTCGAGGTGGCGGGGATGTCATCGGGAATATCACCTACATTAAATGTATTAAATCCAAGTGGCCACGATAAAGTTGGGACTATCACTTGTATTAAATGCATACATGACAAACATAGTTAGAGTTGTTGATTTCTTTATACCGGGACCGAGCTATGATAATACATATAACAAACTTTTAACCAAAGTTTGCATTTCTATATAATCATATTTTCCAATATTTTTAAAATTAATCATTAATGACATACAGTTGTCTGACCTCTCACAAAGAGGCAGAGCGCAACTTCTTGACTTCATGGCCACCGAGCTTCAAATCCAGATCAAATATTCTATAATCATGATCTGAAATTAAATTCACAATAATTTTTTATTCTACCAACTATGCCTGGCATCTCGCGGTCTTACCACCTCATAGCTCATTGCTCACTGCCTTCACCGCCACCCTTCTCAGTGTGCATCATTGATATTGCACCACCTTCAAATCGTTAAGACTCAATGACATGTCTACCTACTTGCATATGTGATGCAGATTGAGCTGAGGATGATGCTTGGTGATGGCATTTTGGAAGTGGAAATGCTCAAAACTTACTATAATTGCCCTTATAATGGAAATTTGCAGTGTCCTGTTGAGATACCTCCTGATATATATATGCACACAAGCTTGTCGCTGGTCTAAACTGCACATCCAAGGATTTACAATGCAATGGACAGACTAAGATTGTATTTCTCGTTAAATTCCTCTAGTGCCATCTTCCTGCAAAATCTTACATGCAGGGATTACAAAGCCAATACAAGTAAAGTTCAATTCAATCCTTCTTGAAATTAAAGTATTTATTATTTCAATAAATGTGTACATACCTTTCCATGAGAGCTCAAAGTCTTAGTGTGACTTCTTTCTTACTATAGTTTGTAGTCTTTGCAAAGCAATGGCAAGGGCATTTCACCGTCCTCCTTTAAACATAATATTTTTGCAAATTGATTATGCATTATCCGACCCCCTTTCTATTGTTGAAGATGGGATGCAACATCAATTTTTCTCCTTTCTATTATTAAAGATGGGATGCAACATCATTTTTCCTCCTTTCTATTGCTGAAGATGAGATGCAGCATCAATTTTTCTCCTTTATGAGGATGCAACACCAATTCTATTCCAGATACCAGTCCCGATAACATTCGATATATGCAGCATCAATTATGGAACAGTCCCGATAACATTCGATATATGCAGCATCAATTATGTTCCAAATAACAATATAGAGACAACACCCAAAACCAGAAATACACTTAGAAAAAAACAATACACAACTTCTGCTAATAGGAAATAAATAAACACTTACACCAATTGTCCTCCATTGTTGAATTTGAGCAATAACTGCCAGCTTGTACTTTCCACGAATTCCAAGCCTACCTTTTCCTTCTGATAATGCTCGGGATTCACAATCCTAATGAAGAACATGGAGCTTTTGATAAAAGGTCGATATTTCAATTTACTACAAACAAGCCTTTGACACCGGGAAAGTAGAGAGAACCCGTGGTGAGGAAGATGTATGTAGGAAAAGAAAAATAGAGAATTCTATGAATGAACCCCATCATCTGCTAGATATGAGTGCAATTATAATAATAAAAAGAACGCAGAGAGTTGGAATTAGAAACGAGATCACTTAATTCTTGTCTTGATGTGCTCACAATATGCAAAGAAACATGTGCACATTATCATATTTGGCATTATCAAACTAATAATTGTAGCGTATCATAGGTCTTTGGATTAGTCGTTGTGTCTCGGGTTTAAATGTAGGCTTTAAATGCATAGTACTATGTCTTCAAGGCTAAGCTGAGGAAAAAAAGTACTAAGCACCTTCGTTCCTCAATTGGTGTAACTATGCTTTGTTCTTCATCTCAAAGCAATAAGAAAGCGTGTGATATAGCTATGTTGGTGTAAGGCATATTGCATTGCTAAAATGCAAGGTGGCTAAAACAGAGAACATTAAAGGACATGCAACCCGTGGACCAACTTGACCTAACAGGAGGAATACTAATTTGTTGAAGTTGACAACTTAAGTAAATTAACACATTACATCCTAGTCTAGTTCTTAAGACACATGAAGTGTGGTTTAAGCGATTGTGACGACTGGTGTAAAAATATGTCAATTTTAATCCATTTGTCACTCTAATATTAAGTCCACCCTACAATACCATAGAAATTTATCAACAGAAACATGGTTGTGTGGAAAGAACCTAATATCCTCAACATATATGTATGTCTTAATCAGAAATTTCTTGGGAAGAAGATATATTAGCATGTGTTAATAAGAAGTTGTGTTGAAAGAACATATTTGATCGATGTTTGTATATATATCTCTCTCCATGATAGTTTCCATTATACTCAACAGCGACGAACATCTTCAATTATTTTATTTTCTATTATATGCTTTAAAAAAAATCTAGGGCAGTTTAAAGCGAAATGTTGATGCTCAGTGAAGCACAAGCAGACGTCCATTTGTTGGAATACTGAGAGGGGGGTGAATCGGTATTTGCACAATAATAAATTTTAATCAATAGCAAATTGTTGATGATCAATCACACATATCATCAATGTACAAACTAACAAGTTGCACAGTACATAATATTTTTGACTTGGAAACCCAAGTCCTGGGGGTAAAACCACAGAATAATTTTTAAAATAGTTTTCAGAAATAACCGGAAGGAGGCAACAACCCCCTTATTACAATGAATTCAATTCTCCAGCTACAACTGGAAAGAGGCTACAACCCCTTGATTTACATGCTACAACCTGAAGGAAGCTTCAACTCCCTAGTTATCCAGCTACAACCAGAAGGAGGCTACAACCCCATTTCCTTGCCCCATCCCGCCACCCTGAAGAAAAATATTGTTGAACCTGTGGACCTGTCAAACACCAATCCCTGAACTTCCTGTTGTTGATAACCTCTACTCTCTTATCACTACCAAGTCATCATTGTATACCAATATTTCATTTCACTGCCATCAAGTATACCGTACTCATTGAACAAGTAATTCTTCTCTGAAAATTAGACATGCATCATCATAGTGTATCTTCAAATAACATCGTTATCATAGGGTATGCATCATCATCATCATCATCATCAGGTGTTCATCATATAGAAATGCATCATCAATATAGTGTGTACATCGAGTATCACTAATGTGTGCATCATGAATGGGTAGCATGTATCATCATCATCATGTATCATATCAAGGCATGCATCATCATATAATGGATCACAACTCCATACTTCAACTTGTTCATTCACTTGCACATCAATACCACTTGTAAATGTGTACACTGTACATACCACTTTCACACAACACGGTATAGTCATATACTTGTATACTTACTCTTCACTGTACATATTGTACATATATACACATCTATAAATGTACATTGTACAAACTATACAACTTTACATACTATTTTTTATCAATACATATCAATGATCATCATTATTCATGCACACAGACCTTTATCTCTACATGTTATAGCAGACTTCAGACTGTTCACACTCATAGCAGCAGTGGAAATTAGCCTAAACTCTCTAACAGCTAGGGCTGTGCAAGCTCCAATCCTAGAACTGTATTGTCTTTGAACAAACTCAAGACTGTCCCAAAAGCTAACATACTTGTTCCTTGGGCTATGTGGAAGATGAAGAGACAGCAAAAACACAATCACCCAAATCACTATCAAACTCTTGATTGTTCAAATTTTAGGTCTATTGCTTTCACCCTCCAAAAACTTTGTGGAAAAAATTGAATCTAATGTTGTCTTAAAAACTCAGGATTGTTGCCACCTAGCTCAATCTTTCCTCTGCTCCTACTTCTCCCAGCAGTAAACAACAACCAAAACAAAAGGTCTCTAAAATTCAGGTCTGTAGTAGCTTTAGATGGGATCAATGATCAACCTTCAAACCCAAACCTCAGACTCTTATCCCCCAAAAATAATTTGTGATTGTTGAAAAAAATCGGATTAGCTATTGTATTTTTCTTCCTCTGTTGTTAAACTCGGATTGCCTCAGTTAGCAAATCTTAGTCCACACTTGAAAGGTGTATTCGTTGATGGTTTTAGAGAGAAAAATATAAGTGTAATAATACACATTAAGGCATGAGAAGGAGGGCTATTTAGGGCCGACTTTCAAGGTAGATTTAAGCATTTAAAAATTAAAAAGAATTTTAATATTCCACACTTTAATGGGGTCGACTTCTAGGAGATGGTCAAGGGTTTTAAAAATGATTTTTAAAAATTGTTTTAATATTAACACCACTTTAATGGGGCAGACCTAAAGGGACGGTTAATTTAATTTTGTTTTAACACACAAACAATTAATGGGGGTTGACCTAAGAAAAGGGTTTAAATATTTTTAAATATATTAAAAATTGTTTAACACGTGTCACTTAAAGGGAGTCGACTTCATGAGGGGTTTAGATGTGGTAGCAAAGGTTCCATAGGGAGTCAATTTTTATTTCTTTTATTAGTGAAGTTAAGGGTTTGATGTTAGGGCATCACTTCAACCAATGGTGTTGGGCCTCGGGACAGTAGGGAATAATTCATGTAGAATTCAGCCTAAGTATGGAGAAGAACATAAAGGAGAAGAGGAAGGAGCTACGACAGAGGAAGCAACAACAAGGAAAAATGAAGGATGTTGTGATAGAAGAAGGAAAGAGAAGAAGAAGCAAAGAGAAGGTGTGAGACGAGGAAGTTGCGCTAGATGAGTAAGCCACGACAGAAGCACAAAACGAGATACAAGATGACATGACAGAATATCAGCAGAAGCAGGCGTGCAAATAGTGTAACGACCAGAAAATGACAATAAGGCATAACGCGGAGAAAGCAACAGTGCTTAACAATCATGGGTACAAGCTCAACTGGAGCCAGCGAAAACCACATGTGTGAAGGCATCTTTGTAAGTTAGGTTGATAGTGCCTTTTGTTATGTGTTACTAGAATAGGAAAGACAACATGTTGGCTGAAGATAGTAAGTCGATTGAGATAGCGACTGAAGAGGAGTCTACAATGAGTCTGTTAGAGTCTGTATCGAGCTGGTATTGAGTCTGTAACAAGCATGTATGGGATCTGTATCAAGTCTGTAATGGGGCTATAAAAGAGGGAACCCAAGCTATAGATGTGTTAGTTGATTTTAGTTGATTAGCTAATACAACATTTGAGTATTCTCTAGACTCTTGGGAAAGATGCTTGAGCTAGACTTAAGATAGGCGTTTTGGTTAATGACTATGTATCACTGAGTGCATAAGATTAGTGGTTTTGCAGCTGAGTGCGCAGACAAGTAGAGAAGGTTGAGTTGATCTAGGCTGTGTGCGTATCGCTAGTAGGAATAGAGTAGGAAGAGAAAGATAGAATATCATAGAGCATGAGAGGGAGGAAAAGTATGTAAAGATAGAAGAAGAGATCTTGAATAGAGTCTCCAGCTTTGTGCGCAAACAAAAGGTGCATCTATTTCCTCATGCCAGATGAATAGCACCTTACATATATGTGTGAATGTTGAAGTAGCTTAGATATATGTGTGAATGTTGTGTTGAATGACTAGTTGATTATCGTGTTACCATTGGATAAATGTATGACTGCCGCATTATATTAATGAATATGATTATGTTGTATGTTCACTATTCATTTACTTAAGTCACATAAAGAAGGGTTGGATCACAGCTTAGTGATGAAGTACTGTGCATACAAGTAACCCACCTCCCCGGTCTTCGTTGGAAACCTTGGCGCAGAGCCAAGGTGCTAAAACACCCTCCCACACAAACTACGAAAACCTGGTTCTAGAAGTTACCTTTAATACGGAGATATCTTGGGTGAGACGACATATGTGTCACAGGTGTTGCTATCTAAGATCCGCTCCATCGAGCCGATGTCTTGAGCTTTGTTGCGCTGAGCAGAAGGGACTGAACCTAGGTCCAGAGACAGAGAGAGGGAATAAATCCAACAAATGGTTCCATTGTCGGGACCTTAAAGTGTTGTGGTGAGGGATATGTTGTGGCATCCCACGAAACTGAAAATCCAAGACTAGGTGGACTTCAAAGAGTTAGAGTTTGCACAAAAAGAAAGTGAAGGGTCTCGGTGGAACCTAATAGAGTGGTTGGGCCAGTACATTTATTTAGACATTTACAAGATTTTCTTTTTTTAGTTTCCCATCATGTTATAAGAGTGGTTGTCTAAGTTGGCACCCAACAAAGGAATTTTCAAGGAGGAGAACCAAGAGAGTGGAGTCCTCACTTGATCGAGCGGCTGAAAAGAGTAAGCAACCCTATATCAAGGACTGTTTATTTTTGGGTAGACAACATCCTAGAGGGATATATTACTAAGTTTTTTTTCTGACACAATAACCTCATATAGTGAGGCAGAGCGATTTTTTTTTCAAGGACCGCGTAGCAGATACCTATCATCTTTAAAGACATGGATAAAAATGCTTTTATGTGAAAAAGGCACTATGCGAATGCAAGACTGAATAACCCTAGAACCCTCAGTAGAACCCTATAGTGATATGTTCCCAAGAGATAGCAAAACTGAACTAGAGCCATGCTTTTTAAGAAGCAGAAGAAGATTCAGGTCTGACAAAAGAAGAAAAACTCTGTTAGAACGAGGGAGTTGCAACACATATCGAGAAGAAGAAGGCCATGAGTTTGCGTCATACTTAGATGAAGGATCTTGTGACGAAGAAGAGCAATATTAGTCGATCTCAGAAGGAGACGAAGAGTCAGAAGAGTCGACTGAAGCTTTAGAACAAGAACGTGAATATAACTCGCCTACAGTACTAGAGTTAAGATCGCTAGACCTGTCTCCAAGTAATTATGTAAATAAAAGTACTACTAACACTGTAAATAGTGGATAAGGAAGTTCGACTAGTCCAAATTTTGTTTCAACTGTACCACCAGCAAATACAATGGATGGAGCTGACATTAAGCTCCCAATATTCAATGGAAACAGGTTGGAAGACCCAGAGCAGCATTGGTTTCTTTGTGACGTCATCTGGACTGTACGATAGATCCAGGATGAGAATATCAACAAAGCACAAATGATCATGACTCTGCGAGGTCGTGCATTGGATTGGTATATTAAATTTACCATAGTTATAGCAGGAGTTCTCTCGAAAACACTCAACGAGATTCGATTGGGTTTGATAGATGAATTCAAAAAGCCGAAGTCTGAATCACAATGCATTACTGAGATCAAAGAGATTAAGCAGCTACCAACATAATCTGTTTAGGACTTTGACCAAAGATTTAAGACATTAATGGCCAAAGTGAATTTCTAAATGTCGGATGTGCAACACAAGGAATTGTTTATTGCCTCCTTGCTACCACATATTCGTACCCCGTTGATGCAACAAAAACTTGTGTCTCAAACAGAGGCTCTTGAAATAGCAATGAAATTAGAAGCCTCACCAGTTGGAGACATTGGCTCGGGAATGATGCAAATTCAGTCGCAGCTTGCCAATCTTACGGTGCAGCTCCGGGACATTAAAAGAGGAAAGGAAGTTCAAGAGGAACTATGGTGTACAAGATGTAGAACAAGTGGACACCATACAGATAATTGCCCTGCGCTCATGAACTATGTCGCAGCAAGTGCGTCAAACCCATTAAACACCCAAGGAATGCCTTGGTGTAGAATATGCCAGACTAAAGGTCACAAGTTTGAGGAATGTATGTACTTACAAAAGATTGTAAGCGCACCCACTACTCTGTATTGTAAATTTTGTAAGTCAGTAGGTCATGATGAGAAAGACTATAGAGCACTTCAGCTACTGTAAGAAAAGACGGTGGATACCTACTTAATGAAAAATGATGAGAAAATGCAAGCTAAATGAGCGCAACCTTAGTATCAGTCTGCGCAATATCAACAACAACAATATCCTCAACCACAGTACCAATAGACTCAATATCTTCAACAACAACAATACCCTCCGTAAAGGGGGGCAGGAATTTTAGAGGTCGAGAACAACAACCAGGAGGAGGATTTGGTTGAGGAAGAGGCCAAATCGTATGTTATAATTGTGGGCAGCCATGACATTTTGCCCGAGATTGTCAAAGTCCTGCAAAAAATTGTACATATTGTAAAGCATTTTATCACACTGTCGAACAGTGTCTGTAGCTTATTGTGAAATGGAAAGCTAGATTTGTCGTTAACCCCAACCCAGTGTAGAATTCGAATTCGAACCCCAATCCAACTATTCAGATGATTTTTGTCGAACCAAGACAACCCCACATTGTTGTAGTCACAAGGGGATGTGCTGCGATGGGAGCAAACCAAAATACACAACAAGGACAACTGCAGGTGAGACCTATGACACAAAAGTAAGCTCCGCTAGATGTCAAACAAGATAAAGAAGTATTCTTGAAGGTGTGACAAAACTTTGTTGATACCAATAAACCGTCGACAACTAGACAAGTTAGAACTATGTCTGAACGATTTGAACAACTAATCAGGAAGCCGCCAATGAAAAATATTAGTAAGCTTAAAGAATTTTACAAAAGTTGTTTAGCACTAATCCATGATAAAGATGTTTTCACAGAACTGACATCACTCATATAAGAAACCGCAGAAGACCTGCGAGCTAAAGAAAAAAAAGTGAATCATATCGAGAGAAAACTGAAGACAGGTCGAGAACTGCAAATGATTGCATAGATAGGATATTATGATATGGACTATATCATATTAGATTTGGGCTCAGACGTCAATATATTGGCAAGACAAACATGGGAGAGCATGAATAAGTCACGACTGGAATGGTCTCCTATTCAGCTAAGGCTTGCGAACCAGTCGAAGGTTCTACCAATTGGTAGATTAACCCAAGTACCTGTGGAAGTTGAAGGCTTAAGAATATATGTCGACTTCAAAGTTATTGACATTGTCGATGACACAAACCCATATCCTGTAGTTATAGGAATTGATTGGGCAATAGACAACCAAACTATTATAAACTTCAAGAAAAGGATCTTGTCGTTCGAAGACTCTGAAATAAGAGTGGTTGTGCCAATTGATTCACTTGAAGGACAATGATATGTCGAGCCTGTACATGGCGAAGGGAAATACAATTATCTAGAACAGTTGTACAACATCATGTCTTCGAAGGAATACTATATTAACCCAACAACTGATGGAAACCTTATTTGGCGGAGTGTAATATCGTGCATGTCCGACTCAGGCGATGCTTTGGAAAATTAGCAGAACATGCTACATGAAGTCTCCATGCGAAGATGTGCACGAATCACAAGAGTTGTTTGAAGGGTAGGAGGCGAAGTAAGCGCACTTCCTACATATGAAGGATTGCCTAACCTTTCATCTTTTTTGGTAGAATTTGAAGAAAAAGTCACAAAATTACAACGATTGTCAGCTCTGGACTATGTGTTGAAAGCTATGCCCGCTAGATGGTGGGGTACACACAAACAATCTATCTTCAAATGGCCACAATGTAGGAGATTAATGGAGATCATATTTGGAGAAGAGATCAGTTATCTTGATCAGAAATACACAGGCCTGACAGATCTTGGGAAACAGATTGAGTAATGCCGAGGGATTTGGAAAGAATATCTACAACAAGAATGGGTTCATCGATTCATCCAAACTTTGGAAATGGCACGAAGAATTTGGTACACCTCAGAAGGGCTACGACAAGGAACCATTGAATGGGGAAGCTTAGCTGTAATATTTACCCAGACATTTGAATTTGTAAACGAACACACAATAGTGAATACCACGTTACATGTAATAAAGGAGAAGATCTTTGAAGAAATACCAGTTGCAGACACAAACTTCCATCAATGCAGCATGACTACACATAGCTGGATCCAGTGCTATAATCTCATAGGAGAACCAGATGACGATGACCCACTTGAGATAAATATACCTGAGTCAGAAGGTATACGTATAGTAGAGGGAGCTACTATAACTACTGACTAGTTTCTAAAATGACTCAAAATTAAGAAAGTAAATATTAGGTCCAAGGAAAACCCAAAGTTTGCTAATATTGGAGATTACTGGGATGAAGAGCTTGTGGGAAATATCACTCACTTATTACATGAATTCCAAGATTTTTTCCCCACAAAGTTCTCTGAAATGAAAGGCATAGTTGGAGACCTTGGTGAAATGAATATACCCTTGAGGTCAGATGCAAAACCGATCAAATAGAGGCCATATAGATTAAACCTGCACTATAAAGAGAAAGTTAAAGCTGAACTTGATCGAATGCTAAAGGCATGAGTAATAGAACTAGTTGAAGAATCATAATGGATTAGCCCGATCATAGTACAAGTCAAGAAAATCTCAGGAGAAGTCAATATTTGTGTTGATCTCAGGAAATTAAATGATGCTTGCTTTCACGATCCATTTCCAACTCCATTTAAAGATGAAGTATTGGAGAATGTTGGAGGACAAGAAATGTATTCGTTTACAAATGGATTCTCGAGATACCATCAGGTCAAAATTGCAAAAGAAGATCGCTACAAGACTACCTTTGCAATGGAGTGGGGATGATACCAGTACACGGTAATGCCCTCCGGACTCAAGAATGCGCCTGCAATATTTTCTAGAATTGTCGTTTCTGCGTTTAAAGAGTTTATACATAAATTTCTTGAAGTCTACTTTGATGACTAGACATTATTTGGTTTTATAAAAGGTCACATAGAAAGTCTTAGAATGATGTTAGAACGATGTCGTTAGTACCAAATTGCCCTCAATTTGAGAAAGTGTATTTTCCGTGCGCCTTTTGGGGCTCTATTAGGCCATGTGGTCTGTCATGATGTGATTTTGGTCCCAGCTAAAATTGCCATCATCCTAGACTTACTACTACCTACCACAGTTAAACAATTAAGAGCAACGTTAGGACATACAGGATATTACAGAAAGTTGATCAAAGGATATGCACAAGTGAGTGCCCCGATGGAGAAATTGTTGAAAAAAGACACTAAGTTTCAGTGGATAGATGAATGCCAGAAGAGTCTGGATAAGCTGAAAAACAAAATGGCCACTGCACCGATACTCATATTTCCAGATTGGAAAAAAGAATTCGATGTTCATGTCAACCCATCCTCTGTTGAGCTTGGAGTGGTACTAACGCAACCAAAAGAAGGAGAGATCGATCACCCCATTTATTTTTCTAGCAGGAAGTTATCAACTACAGAAAAGAATTACACCACAGTAGAGAGAGAAGGACTTGCGATGGTCTATGCATTGCAAACATTCAAACATTACTTGCTGGGGGGACACTTTAAAATGTACACTGACCATTCACCAGTGTTGGGGGGGAATATCTGTCGATGACTTCTCCTATTTCAAGAATTTGACTTTGAGATAATTGTTAAATCGGGTTGATTAAACTTGGGACGAGACCACCTCTCCAAAATAGAGAGTGGATAAGGACCTACTAGTTTGGAAGATAATCTCCCTGATGCACAACTGTTTGTGATAACCACCTTTGATAATCAATATGAAGATCTCATACAGTTCCTAACTACGGGTTTTGCACCGGTCGAGTTCACAATAGCATAGAAGAAACAATTAGTAACAGGAGCTGCAAATTTCCTATTGATTGTTGGCCACTTGTATAAATTGGGTCCGGATGAGATACTTCAACGTTGTGTTTTTTAACTTGAGTAACCTATTATTTTAATTGAAGCACATGCTGGTATTGCAGGAGGACACTATCCAGGAAAGGCGATTGTGCGCAAGATATTACAGGCAGGGTTATGGTGTCCTACCATGCATGTAGACGCTCGAGATTATTGTCGCAGTTGTGATGTCTGCCAAAGAATGAGCAAGCCATCCAAAAGAGATGAAATGCCATTAGTACCACAACTCACGTTACATGCATTTGGTAAATGGGTTGTTGACTTTGTGGGACCTATTAGTCCAACAGGGAAGCACACAGGATATAGGTACATTATCACTGCGACATATACCTAACTCGATGGGAAGAAGCTGCCCGTCAAGGATTGTACTGCTGCGGCAACAACGAAGTTTTTATTTGAAAATGTTGTAACAAGGTTCGGGTGCCCAAAGATATTGATTAGTGATCAAGGTACGTATTTTGTTAATCAATTGATTGAAGAAATAACTGATGAATTCTGGATACACCATAGAAGAACAACTCCATATCACCCGCAAGCAAATGCAACAGTCAAAGCATTTAACAAGATTCTAGAAAATGCGCTAACCAAAGTCTGCAATACAAGAAGGGATGATTGGGACTAGAAAATTTCTACAGTACTATGGGCATATTGCACAACATGTAAAAAGTTAATAGGCTAGACACCATTCGAGTTGGTATATAGACAAGAAGTTGTCATGCCTAAGGAATATATTGTACCAAGTTTAAGAGTGGCGACACTCATAGAAATGATAGATGTTGATGCTGTCGAAGAAAGATTACTTTTAATTCATTTGGAAGAAGAACATTGTATTGCAGGATTTCACCAAAATGTAGAAAAACAAAGGCAAAAAGTATGGCACGATAGACACATTAAGAACAAGTAATTTTTCAGTTGGAGGCCTTATTCTTATGTATGCCAACAAATTTTTCAAGCACCCAGGCAAGCTGAAGACACATTGGTTAGGTACTTATGTCGTTAAGGAAATCACTGATGGAGGAATAGTGAAATTGGAAAAATTAGATAACACAGAAGTTAGGGGGCTCATCAATGGGAGCCGGCTGAAGCCTTATTTGATAACATCGACTATGTTGCACAAAAAAAAGGAAAAAAGGGGAATGACATGATAAGAAGGATGACTAGGAGAGGAGAAAAGAATGACTTTCACATGAGGCACGACGAGCAAAGTGTGGCACTAAAAACAATGGCATGTTGGCACATTTATGAGAAAGGTTTGTTGAGGTGACAATTTCCAATTATTAAATTCGTATATAACAAGGAAATCCACATAGACACCAAGGGAAGTTGATGGTCACTTCCGCCATTAGTGTCATGATGTCACAACAAAAAGAGGCGGCGTAGCTGACACCTCCACATAAGAAGTAGGACCGAGAACCCACATGATGGTTCGTGTTGTCATTATGCTTCTCGATTATGGCGCATGTGAGGATTTAACAGACTGATTGCTGGAACGAACCCACTACTGGTGGTCGATTACCAGCCCACGTCCTTATAATACCACAACCATAATAGTTTACAAGACATAGAGTGACCAAAAAACTTATGGAAGTATGACTAGTAAGTGTTACAGTGCTACTGGCCCTAGGGTCCCTATCGAGGAAACTGTAATGATTGTTATGAGTAAGAGCAATATTGTTGGATATGTTCCACTAGAGGCCAGGAGCCACTTGGAGATTAATTGAATTACAGGCCTTCATGCAAAAGTGTCTCCAACCATTGTGGTAAAGATGCCAATAAGAAGACCTTCTGATCCCGGTAAGAACAATGTTGTCTTGAAAGAGCTGAGAATGAATGAAGAAGCAGTGGAAAGAATTCAAAGACTAGAGGACATCCCGCCAAAGCCTCCAGACAAGAATGTGGAATTAATTGCCATAGTGCATAGAATCCATTGCTAGGATCTGTCAGTCTGAACAAATGTTCGAACTGAAAGAAGAAGAAATAAAGGCCAACGTCATTACCATCGTCACTGTAAACCCGAGAGGTGATGACGAGTCCAAAAATGGGTTGAACTGGCACACCCTAATGGAGGGAGGTACTACATATTGAGGATGACAAATATCACCAGCACTGTAGCAAAGAGAAACAATGATCAGATGTTGGACTAAGCGGATGCCGCGAGTTATGAGGCTACCCAGGATGTTGCATACCCATTCAAAAATAACGACGAGGAAGATTCTAAAGGGAAGAAGGAAAAACTTGGGATGAGTTGGAAGCTAAAGCTAGAAATGCTAATAAGGAATATCGGTGTTACTGATAAGTCCCTCATCCCTTGTGTCCTACTCCTCTGAGCGATAAAAACATCCAAAAAGAAGGAAAAATGACAATAGTACCAGAAGTATAAAGACTACAACAAGCAACAAACACAAAAGGAATATATAGTCAAACACAAAAGGAACATATAGTCAAACACAAAATGAACATAATTCAGCCTGTACACCATAAGGTGCGCGAAGTAGCAGCATCTGTAGAAAGATTCATGTCGGAACACGTCAGTTCCGACCTGGTGGAGCACATGAAGAAAATAGAAGAATAAGTGTGCATGGAGAAAGGGAAGTTGCTGAAAATCGTGGAGGATTTTCAGACCAAAGTCAACGCAAGTCAGTCCATGGAGGAATAATTCGTGTGGCTTGGGAAGAGCAAATGGGTGAGTGTTGGGGGCCTGTTGGGTTCTCGAGACAGTAGGGCATAATTCATGTAGAATTATGCCTAAGTATGGAGAAGAACATAAAGGAGAAGAGGAAGGAGCTATGACAGAGGAAGCATCATCAAGGAAAAGGGAAGGATGTTGCTATAGAAGAAGGAAAGAGAAGGTGCAAGACGAGGAAGCTGCGCTAGATGAGTAAGCCACAACAGAAGGATAGAACGACATACGAGATGACATGGCAGAATATCAACAGAAGCATGCATGCAAATAGTGTAACGAACGGAAAATGATAGTAAGGCATAACGATGAGAAAGTGACAGTCCTTAACGATTGTGGGTACGAGCTCGGCTGGAGTCGACGGAAACTACTCGCGTGAAGGCATCTTTGTAAGTCAGGTCGATAGTGCCTTTTGTTATGTGTTACTAAAATAGGAAAGGCAACCTGTTGGCTGAAGATAGTAAGTCGGTTGGAATATAGACTGAAGAGGAATCTGTAATGAGTCTGTTAAAGTCTGTATCGAGTCGGTATTAAGTCTGTAACGAGCATGTATGGGATCGGTATCGAGTTTGTAATGGGGCTGTAAAAGAGGGAACCCAAGCTGTAGATGGGTTAGCCGATTTTAGTTGATTAGCTGATACAACATTTGAGTACTCTCTATACTCTTGGGAAATACACTCAAGCTAGACTTAAGGCGTTTTGGTTAATGACTCTATATCGCTGAGTGCATAAGAGTAGTGGTTATGTAGTTGAGTGCACAGACAAGTAGAGAAGGTTGAGTCGATCTAGGATGTGTGTGGATCGCTAGTAGGAGTAGAGTAGGAAGAGAAGAGAGAAGACCAGAGAGCATGAGAGGGAGGTAAAGTCTGTAAAGATAGAAGAAAAGATTTTGAATAGAGTCTGCAGCTTTGTGCGCAAACAAAAGGTGCATATATTTCCTCATGCCAGATGAAGAGCACCTTGTGGTTTTTTCCCTGATGGGTTTCCACATTATATGTTGTGTATATGTGTGAATTTTGAAGTAGCTTAGATATATGCGTGAATGTTGTGTTGAATGATTGGTTGATTATTGTGTTACCATTGGATAAATGTATGATTGTCGCATTATATTAATGAATATGATTATGTTGTATGTTCACTGTTCATTTACTTAAGTCATATAAAGAAGGGTCGGATCACCGCTTAATGCTGAATTAATGTGCATACAAGTATCCCACCTCCTTGGTCTTTGTTGGAAACGTTGGTGTAGAGCCAAGGTACTAAAGCACCCTCCCACTCAAACTGTGGAAACTGTGATATATTAGGTGAGATGACATCTCTGTCACAGGTGCTACCGGTTGAGCTCTGCTTCATCGGGTTGATGTCTTGGGCTTTGTTGTGCTGAGCAGAAGGGACTGAACCTGGGTCTAGGGACAAAGAGAGGGAAGAAAGCCAACAAATGGTAAGGGTTATATGTTTAAGGGTCACCATGAGGGCATGAAATAAGGTATTTAAAGTTCTATGGACATCATTAGTGTTTTAGGGGCAAGGCATATATTATAGGGTAGATGGTAGGCTTATGGACTAATGGTAAGGGTTTTATGGTATTTTGTTGGGTTAGCAAAGTTACCACAAAATTCAAAACCAAGACAAACAAGGTGTGGGTTCATGCACTTCTCCTAGGGTACCATGACCTCATTACAAACACAAATGACCACATAATGGGTCATTTGGGCTCTACACTTCTTCACCCCACTAAGGACACTTTTCTAGGTTATTAGGGCGTAGGTTGTGGTACTCGGAAACCAAGGAAACAACTAGGGAACCATAGTGATAGCTTAGGGGTACTTAAACACTCTAAAGGGTGTTTAGGGATTTTTTCATTGTCCAAAGGGATCAAAGGGATTTAGACAAGATCAAAATGTCTCCTTTGCACTAACAACTAATTAACCCTCGGGGGCTCCTAAAGGGGCACCAAGACACACCGACACACACCTGTTGGCATCAATGAACATTTATTAAACAATCTCCCCCTTTGTCATTGATGACAACTTCAAAGCTCCCCCTTAGAATGATCTTCCTTTGTCCACAAATCTCCCCCTTAGAGCAGGCTTCCTTTACCTTCCTTGTTCAACCTTTTCTCCCCCTTTAGCATCAATGGAAAAGGGTTCTCCTTGTAGTCTTACTTCTCCCCCTGTCATGTTGTTGTTTTGTTGCAAATGGATCAAATAAATTAGGAGATAGTATGACTCCCAAGTTTTCTCAGAGGCACTCAAAAGTCTCTCTTGGGAGAGGCTTAGTAAATATGTCTGCAATTTGTTCTTTTGTCTCAATATTTTCCAACTTGATATTCTTTTTCTATGACTTGTTTTTGAAGAAAGTGAAACTTGATTGGAATGTGCTTAGTCTTGGAGTGCATAACTAGATTCTTGGAGATACCGATGGCACTCATATTGTCACATAGAATTGGAATCGGCTCATCACATGTCACATGTATGTATTGCAGGGTTTGATTCATCCAAAGAATCTGAGTACAACAAGTTGTTGTTGCTATATATTATGCTTCTACGGTTGATAAGGGAACTGAAGACTGCTTTTTACTTGACCAAGATACTAGATAATTGCCTAGGAAGAATGTTGTTCCACTGGTGCTTCTTCTTTCGTCAACACACCATGCCCGATCTGTGTCTGAATAAGATATCAATGTTAGCGTATTTCCTGTTGGATACCAAAGTCCAAAGTCCATAGTTCCTTTGAGATACCTGAAGATCCTTTTAATTTCTATAATGTGAGTCTCCTTTGGGGCAGCTCGAAATCTTGCAACTTGTACAACAACCAGCATCACATCTAGTCTTGAGGCTATTACATATAATAGACTACCAATAATTGATCTATAGAGCCTATGATCAACTTCTTTAGATTCATCATCCTTGCTCAACAATAAAAAATTCCTTCTGTTCTTTGAGATATTTGAAGTCTAAAGAAGAAGGTTAATTCACCAAGTAATGACATTTCAAACTCTTTTTGTATGTCCTTAGAAATTTTTTTGACTAAGTGAATCATCATCACTTCCAAAGATGATATCATCAACATAAACTTCAATGATGAGTATGTTTTCATCGTCTTGCTTGATGTACAAATTGCTATCTACAGTTCCCCTCATAAATTTTTTTTTTTGTAAGTACTTGTCCAATCTCTAGGAGCTTTTTTTAGCCCATATAAATCCCTTTCGAGTCTGCATACATAGTCCTCATTTTCAGAAAGATGAAACCCTTTTGGTTGTTCGATGTAGACTTCTTCTTCTAATTCCCCATTTAGAAAATTTGTTTTTATGTCCATCTTATACACTTTGATGTCTTTGGAGCAAGAATAAGCCAATATCATTCTAATAGCTCCATTCTGGATACTGGTGCGAATGTTTCTTCAAAGTCTATTCCTTTGATCTGAGCATAGCATTTACAAACCAATTGAGCCTTGTTTCTGATCACTTGTCCATCTTCATTCATTTTGTTTCTGAAAACCCACTTCGTGCCGATTACATTCTTGTTACTTAGTCTAGGAACAAGTTCCCATGTTTCATTCCTCTCAATTTGATCTAATTCTTCTTCCATTGCTTTGACCCATTGTCCATCTGTATTGGCCTCTGCAAAAGTTCATGGTTTAGTTGTAAACAATAAATAGAAGTGTACTTACTGAATTCTTCTAGATTGTCTTCTTCTAGTTCCTATCCTGACATCCTTATCACCAATAATGTGATCTAATGGATAATTCTTCTGGTAATGATTCTTAGTTTTATGTTGATCCTTTTGTTCTTCTTGTTCCAAAGTTGGTTGATTCTGTTCTTCATCTTCCATGAGTTGTTCTTCCATTTTAATTTTCTTCTTTTCTTTCTGATCAGAAACTTCCTCTTCTTCATCGTCTGATTCTTCTGAGTCTTCTCTGGATGATGTTAGTCTGCCCTCATCTATTTTCACGTTGATGCTTTTGATTGCCTTTTCTAGTCTCGAGTTGTAGCATTTGTAAGATTTCCTTTTGGATGAATATCCAACGAATATACCCTCGTCTACTCGAGAATCAAAATTTTCAATATTCTTATATTCTCTTTTGATATAGCACTTGCTTCCAAATATTCTAAAGTGTCGTACATTTTTTTCTCTTCCTATCCATAGCTCGTAGGGAGTTTTATAATTTTTGCTTCTTAGTAATCCTCTGTTCAAGATGTGTACTGTTGTATGAACTACATGTCCCCAAAATTTCCATTCAACTTGGATTCATTCAACATGGTTCTAGCCATCTCCATTACTAATCTATTCTTTCTTTCAACAACTTCATTTTGCTGAGGCGTTCTAGCCACTGAAAACTATCATTTTATTCCATGCTCTTCACAGTACTTATTGAATTCATCTGAAGTGAATTCTGCCCCGTTGTCGGATCTGAGGCACTTGATTCGTGATCCTGTTTCATTCTCAACCAGTTCCTTGAAAGTTTTGAAACATCCAAAAGCTTCTGAATTACCGTTGAGAAGACATACCCATATCATCTTGGTATATTCATCAATAAGTAGCTTAAAGTATTTTTCACCATTCGGTCCATTTCTCTTAGTTGGTCCACATAGGTTAGTGTGAACGAGCTTCAAAGGTTTTTTATAAGAATGCTCTTTTGTTTTGAAATGTACTCTTGTTTGTTTTCCATGTTGACATTGTTCACATACAGAGTTAGCAGGCTTTGTAACTTCTGGCATATTCCGAACTACTTGGTTTTTATAGATTTTGACCAAATTGTCAAAATGTATATGCCCCATTCTTCTAGGCCAGAGCCAACTTTCATCTTCTTTTCCCATGTGACATTTCTCGGACTCAATCTTATCCAACACGTATATGTTGTTGGGAGTCCTAGTGGTTGTGGCTACTAACTTCCTCGATCCTTGCTTTCTTATTCTACATCCTTTTGAGTTTAACATGAGTTCATGTCCTTGATCACACATTTGACTAACACTTAGCATATTATGCTTCATGTTGTCTACAAGAAAGACATTTTCAGCCAGGGAGTTTTTACTTCCAAGCTTTACTGTGCCCTTCCCCAATACTTTTGTTAAATTGTTATTTCTGAAAGATACAAATCCTTTATCTTTTTCAATATTGACAAAAACACTTTTGTTACCTGTCATATGCTTGGAGAAACCGCTATCAACATACCATTCACCAGAGCTGTTATTTTGAGCTTGAAGAGGTATTCCACATTCATAGTTGTTCTTGCGTTTGATCCATACTTTGTTGGATAGTTCCTCATTTCTTACTATTGGTATCTTGATTATGTAATCTCTAGCTAAATGTCCAAAGTTGTTACACTTGTAACATTCTATTTATGATATAAAGGGACCAAGTATGTTACTATACTGTGAGCGCCTGAGGCTTGCATGGTTATTCCTTGTTTCAAAATTTCTTCTTTGAAAACAGTTTACAAATTTGTGTCCAAATCTTCCACATGTAAAGCAATGCCCATGAAAGAAGTGTCCATACATGGGAACATATGAAGGAGGTGGTATTCTGAGATATGATCTTTCTGTTCGCCCTCCTTTTGATATGGGTTGTTCTGGTTGACATTCGATTTCTGCTTCATTTGTGGAGTCCTTGACAACTTCTACATAACTTCTTGGCTTTTCTTCATTACCTGTTGTCATTGAGCTTGAGGCCTCATCGGTATTTTGCTTGTATCCTATACCGGTCTTGTCAAAGAATGGTTTTTGATTGTTGATGATTTGTTCTAGAATCTTGAAGTTGTTTTCATAACTCTTCCTAATATCTTCTGTCTGTAATTTGTTCTTCAGAGATACTATCTCAACCTCACGACTTTCCTTTTATTTCATATTTTCTATTAACTATTTAGTAAGAGAGTCTTCGATTCTTTTGGCTTCTTCCAGTTTGGCCTTCGGGTCAACAATAATTTGCTCAAACCCTTGTGCCTCTTCCTTAAGCACCCTGTTCTCCTTCCTGACTTTCTTCAAATCTTTCAAGGCGCTTATAAGTTTTGCTTCAATATCTACTTCAGCTTCAGCTTCAGCTTCATCATCATCATTAAGATCCACATTTGAGTTTATTTCCCTAAAGAGTACCTTATCTAGTTCATCGTCATCATTTGAGTCACTGCCACTGTCATTGTCAGAGTCACCACTAGATGAGCATCTATCCCTTTTTGTATAGAGACTTTTCTTCTTGGCAAACTTCCCTCTGTTCCTATTCTTGTAATTATTGTACTTCTTGTAGGGTTTGAAGATGTCATATTCATCATTATCTGAGTTCTTTGGATATGGACATTTAGAAGCAAAATGAACTATCTTTCCACATGAAAAACATTTAAGAGGTAGCTTACCTTTATATTTCCCAGTGCCTCTCTTAATTTTCAAACGAAGTTAGTTGTTTCCTCCTCATCAGAATCATCACTTGTTGGCTTGTCTTTTGTTGATTTGTTCTTTCCAACTTGTTTGGAGGAGACCTTGAATGTTGCTTCCTTTCTTGACATGTATTCGTATTCAATTCTCATTTCATAATCCACAAGAGTCCTATGTAGTTGATCTACTATCATAGTCTTCAGATATATTGTTTCTTCTAGGGAAAAGATATTAGGATTGGACATTTTGGGAAGCGTTCTTATAATTTTTCAAGAAACTATAGACTCATCAATTTCTTCACCCAAACCTCTGATGGTATTCACAAATTGATCCACTCGAAGAATATAGGTTGCGATGTCTTCGTCCTCGTTCATCCTTAGATGTTAAAATTGTCCTTTGTATGTTTAAAGTTTGGCTTCCTTGACTTTACTATCTCCTTCATATGTGGTTTGAAGTTTGTCCCACATTTCCTTTGCAGAGGAGCAATTCATCACTTTGTTAAATATGAATTCATCTATAGCACCCAGAAGGTGATTCTTGGATTTTGAGTTGTTATTGTATTGAGCCAACTCATATGCATCTATTGGTATGTTCGTTGGTACCTTGTACCCATTTTCAATAATCTGCCATATTTCTATTCCTTGAGCTTCTATGTAGGCTTTCATCCTTATGCTCCATAATGCATAGTTGAACCCATCAAACAAGGGTGATATACTTTTGCTTTATTTAGCAAACTTGCCCATGATTTCCTTCTAGTAGTTAGACTGTTCTTTAAGGAACCCGCTCTAATACCAATTGTTGGAATACTGAGAGGGGGGTGAATCAGTATTCGCACAATAATAAATTTTAATTAAAGGCAAGTTGTTGATCACCAATCACATCATATCATAAATGTACAAAATAAAAAGCTGCACTGTACACAATACTTTTGACGTGGAAACCCAAGTCTCGGGGGTAAAACCAATGAATCCTTTTTAAAATAGTTTTCCATAAATAACTGGAAGTAGGAAACAACCCCCTTATTACAATTACTTCAATTCTCCAGTTATAGCTGGAAGGAGGCTACAACTCCCTGATTTATAGGCTACAACCCAAAGGAAGATTCAACTCCCTAGTTCTACGGCTACAACCAGAAGGAGGATACAACTCCCTTTCCTTGCCCCCTCCTACCACCATGAAGAAAAATATTGTTGAACCTGTGGACCTGTCGAACACCAATCCCTGAACTTTCTGTTGATGGAAACCTCTGCTCTCTAATCACTACCAAGTCATCATTGTATACCAATACTTCATTTCATTGCCATCAAGTATACCACACTCACTGAACAAGTAATTCTTCTCGGAATATTAGACATGCATCATCATACTGTATCTTCAAATAACATCATCATCATATGGTATGCATCATCATCGTCGTCGTCACCAAGTGTTCATCATATAGAAATGCATCATCAATATTATGTGTACATCAAGTATCATAAAGTGTAGGAGTGCATCATGAATGAGTAGCATGTATCGTCTCATCACCATCATCATGTATCATATCAAGGCATGCATCATCATATAATGGATCACAACTTCATACTTCAACTTGTTCATTCACTTGCACATCAATACCACTTGTAAACTTGTACACTGTACATACCACTTTCACAAAACACGGTATACTCATATACTTGTATACTTACTCTTCACTGTACAAACTGCACATATATACACATCTCTAACTATACACTGTGCAAACTATACAACTTTAGATACTACTATTTATCAATACATACCACTGATCATCAATGTTCATGTACACATACCTTTATCTGTGCATGTTATAGCAGACATCAGTCTATTCACACTCATAGCAGCAGTGGAACTTAACCTCAGCTCTCTAACAGTTAGGACCATGGAAGCTCCAGACCTTGGATTGTATTGTCTTTGAACAAACTTGGGACTGTCCCAAAAGCTAACAGACATATTCCTTGGGCTATGTGGAAGATGAAGAGGCAGCAAAAACACAACCATCCAATCACCCAAATCATTGTCAAACTCTTGATTGTTCAAACTTTATGTCTACTGCTTTCACCCTCCAAAAACTATGTGGAAAAAATCGGTTCTACTGCTATCTTAAAAACTCGGGATTGTTGCAACCTAGCTTAGTCTTTCCTCTGCTCCTACTCTCCCAACAGTAAACAAAAACCAAAACAAAAGGTCTGTAAAATTCGGGTCTATAGTAGCTTCATATGGGAGCAATGATCAACCTTCAAACCCATACCTCAAAGTCTTATCGCCAAAAAATAATTTGTGACTGTTGAAAAAATTCGGAGCTGCTACTGTAGTTTTCTTCCTCTGTTGTTAAACTCGGGTTGCCTCAGTTAGCAAATCTCATTCCACGCTTGAAAGGTGTATTCATTTATGGTTTTAGAGTGACAAAGATAAGTGTATTAATACACATTAGGGTGTGAGAAGGGGGGCTATTTAGGGCCAACTTTCAAGGTAGATTTAAACATTTAAAAATTGAAAAGAATTTTAATATTTCACACTTTAATGGGCCCGACTTCTAGGAGATGGTCAAGGGTTTTATTAATTTTAAAAATTAATTTTAAAATTTGTTTTGATATTAACACCACTTTAATGGGGTAGACCTAAAGGGAGGGTTAATTTAATTCTGTTTTAACACATAAACAATTAATGGGGGCTAGCATAAGAAAAGGGTTTAAATGTTTCTAAATATATTAAAAATTGTTTAACACATGTCACTTAAATGGATCAGACTTCATGAGGGATTTAGATGTGGTAGCAAAGGTTCCATAGGGATTCAATTTTTATTTCTTTTATTAATGAAGTTCAGGTTTCGATGTTAGGGCATCACTTCAACCAATGGTAAGGGTTATATGTTTAAGGGTCACCATGAGGGCATTAAATTAGGTCTTTAAAGTTCAATAGACATCATTAGTGTTTTAGGGGCAAGGCATACATCATAGGGTAGATGGTAGGATTAGGGACCAATTGTAGGGGTTTTAGGGCCTTTTGTTGGGTTAGAAAAGTTACCACAAACTTCAAAACCAAGACAAACAAGGTGTGGGTTCAGGGACTTCTCCTAGGGTACCATGACCTCATTACTAGCACATATGACCAAAAAATGGGTCATTTGGACTCTACACTTCTTCATCCCACCAAGGACATTTTTCTAGGGTATTAGGGCATAGGTTGTGGTACTGGGGAACCGAGGAAACAATTGGGGGACCATAGTGATAGATCATGGGGACTTAAACACCCTAAAGAGTGTTCAGGGATTTTTTCACTGTCCAAAGGGCTCCAAGGGATTCAAACTTGGGCTTGGACAAGATCAAAAGGTCTCCTTTGACACTCACAACTACTTAACCCGCAGGGGCTCCTCAAGGGGCACCAAGACACACTAGCACACACACATGTTGGCATCAATGGCAATTTATTCAATGATATCTACTACCAAACCGTTGACCTTATTATCCAATACTCTGGCCATACCATAGCTTGAAAAAATGAAATTTGTTCTCTTTCGATCTTGATCCAACGGAGATAAGATGATCGAGTTCTATGACGTTATCAATTGTGTTGTCCCTTTAATGGATACAACTACCTTTGGCTTCTTGATTTTTCAATTCCTTTTAGTGGCCAATAAGATAAATGTCTGTGTGTTATTGGGTTCTAGATAGCCTCAAGTGATCATGGCTCATGACACATATGTTTCTTCATTCCAATAATGGGTTGAGCAATTTTTCTAGCTGGAAGTAGGGCATATAGCCACACGTTATTGTTACAACATGGACTGCCACGCTAATTCAACACAATTAGCAACTACATGGGTTATCTCTAGATACACTTTTGACTTTACTAATAAGCAAAATGAGTGTTGTTGGGATTAGCCACCCGATTCAACGAATGAGAAATAATCAATGCACATTTAGCAATCAAAACATTCATCAACATCCAACAAAGTAGTGCTCGCAAGACTTTTTATGTTTTAATTTTTAAAACATTCATCGCTATTGAACAAAGTAGTGCTGGCAAGACTTTTTATGTTTTAATTTACTAATTACCTGGCTTAGTAAGTGGTTTCAACCTTGCAACAGAATTGAATCAATATCTAAATATTACTGTAAGTTGTAAACTTTGAACATATATATACATCCACATCCTTAAATGGTTCTCTAAATATTTAGATAATTTTGAAGTTTTGAACATTGATTGAAATAAAAAGTATTAAAGAAGCTATAGAAAAAAATATTAACATACCCAATGCACACTTGTTATAGATAATGTGATTTGCATTTGCATTTGCATCGCCACTTGTAGTGGCACTTGTTTTTTATTTTCAAATCTAACAATCAACAACAAACGTAATTGTTTTTTCATGTCAGGCGAAATAGGGTCCAATGTGGTAGGAAAAAAATAATTTAAAATTAATAATGTCATACGCAATTTATTAAGTCTTGTTATCATGATAGGTTTTTGCTTAAAGTTATCTAAACTCAAAATCACGCGGGCTATCCAAGGAACCCTCTAGCCATAAAAGATATGGGTCCTTGGGCCATAGACAACCTCAATCAAGGTAGGTTCTTACACCTGGTGTGTGGTTGTGAGCTTTGAGCAACATCCTTGCCATGCGAGGTCTTCATGCTTGGTATGCAAGTCCACGTCCACGTTCTTGGCATGCAAGTCCATGTCCATGTGCTTGGAATGCAATGATCTTATCTTCGGTAAAATCCAAAGTACATATTCAATTATTCAAGATACATTTTCAACCCAACAATAACATATATTTCTCAACTACCTTGTCAAGGACTGCGCTGCCATGCAACACTTGTTTTACTTAGAGTCCAAAATATGTACAATTTAACTACATTTTAAAGCATATGTTTTTAATCTTTGATGGGTCTAAAAAGCATGAAATTATTATTATTATTTAATAATGAGTTTCACTTTTACTATACGTGCTCCAAATGGAATAGTATGCAACACTTCAATTGAATCTTTGCTCACTATAAATTTGATTCCCACACCCTCTTGAATACGACTCCCCACTGATAAGCATATTTCTTTTATGAGTTAAGAGACCCTTGGACCTTCTCGACCCACATTATCCCAATGCAACAAATAAGTCGACACTGGCATACTAGTAAATTGGTTTAAGAGAGTGAAAAGTAGGGGTGAAACATTCCCCCCCAAAACCTACCACAAAAGGCAAGTAGTTTCCAATCCTATCTCTTTATATCTTGAAGGATCTAAACCCCCCTAAGGCTGGAGATATCTAGGACCTCATAGCTAAAGACCCTTTCTATCTTCTATGGGGACCTTGTTATGGATAGACCTAAGACCGGGGGTATAAACCAGAGCGTGGTGAAAGTTGATGGATCGTATCCTACCTCAGTTGGGAATTGGTTTGCGACAAGGGATGCATAAGGTAATGCCAGAAAATAAAATATGGCTAGAATGAGAGGAGCATTGAATCAAGATTAGAGGGTTTGTGGATGACTGGACCAACTAAAATAGATGCAATTGCCCTTAAATGATATAAAGGGTGGTGGGAATTGAGAACACTCGACCCCCTTATTATAGTGAAATGAATAAAATAATTGAAAAGGTGTTATAAGTAATGCAAATATGAATTTCATGGAGAGTTTGATCCTCACTCAAGATGAACATTGGAGGCATGCTTAACACATGCAAGTCGGACGGGAAGTGGTGTTTCCAGTGTCAGATGGGTGAGTAATGCGTAAGAACCTACCCTTGGGAGGGGAACAACAATTGGAAGCGGCTGTCCTTATTGTGGATAGAATTAATTGATAATTATAAAAAACAACCAATCTAAACAAGATGGGGAAGATAAATCCATATAGAATCAAATAAATATATAATAATATGAATGCTGATATACAATATCTCTCATGATGGCATAAATACTTATTCACCACGAGAGTGAAGGGTTATAACGCTAGGGTCTATTTCATATATGATTATTATTATGTAATGCATATTTATGTATATTATAATCCTACCGCCAACAACCAATGATCCTCCTCTTAATGTGAGATTCTTGTTTAGTGTTTTATGTATCGAGCTTGAAGCTTTGTGGTATCTTAGACATGTTTTATTGTGATTATTTACTTTTGGGTAGTTTTGTTTAATTTTTCCAATGATGTTGGTGGTTGCTTGCACAACATAACCTTTTGTATTGAAGTTGTTTAAATATTGTTATATTAATTATCAAAGAAAGATATTGTTATGCAAAAAATTCCCAAAAGAGCATATAATAAGAAAGAGAGAGAAATCCAACACCTTATAAATGAAGAAAAGAGATGATTAAGAAGCCTTTTCGAGGGGGAATCCTCCTTATACAATGTAGAAAAAGCACAAGACAAGATGAGATGATCCTAAAGCTAGGCCTCCCTTGTGTATATATAGGAGACAAACTATACAATTACAATGATAGTTGACCATACAATTACAATTAAGGTCTTAATCGGCCAATAAAGATAATACAAATATAACAATAGAAATGTAATGTTACAATATATAAGGATTAACATGCCCCTCCCTTTCAAACAAGTGGTGTCCTCAACACTTGGTTAATTATGGGGTTTTTTTCTTCTTCTGAAAAACTCATCTTCCCATGTCACCTCTCTTATTGGCAAGTTATTCCACTTGATGAGGTACTCAATAATTGCTCAATTTCACAATTTCTTGGTCATTGTGTCAATTATTGTTTCAGGATTTAGTACCAATTTGTCTTCTTCATCAATCACTGGTAAAATAACTTATTTCCCCCTTTTTTTTGTGTTCGGTCATGCCTTCCCCTATAAAGGGGTAATTTCTAGTATTAACAAAGAAATTTGATGCTTCCTATGAAAACGAGGGAAGACAAATCAACAAAAAATCAATCTAGTAAACTAGGAAATTGTTTGGAGCCCTTGAGACATTGGTGGATTAGGTATTTGAGAACCACATCTCATGAATATAGAAACGAGATATTTTTTTTTGTGGAGAATAGTCTTAGGGAAAAGGGAGCATTGAAAGGATATCTTAAAAAATAAGTACATTGGCAAAGATTGATTGAGACGCCTCGATGATCATCCAATGGATGGAAGAGAGATTTGTATTTGGGAATTTTGCAAGGCAGCTAGGAATCTCATTCTTGAAAATTTATATTGGATACTAGGTAATGGGAAGTGGATCGAGATGTGGGAAGAAAAAATCCTAGGGAAGGATCCTTTATCTAGTTAAGGATGAATTCATGAAATTAAAGATTGGCTCAACTCATAAGGATTTCAATTCCTCTTTGATATATCTAACTGGACAAAGTCTAGTCTTTGGAAAGGATGGACGAATACTGTTGTCCCTAATCACCTAGGCTATGACTATGAGTTTATCCTCTCCCTTCTTTAAGGTCTTGCCTTGACTCACAAAAATGAGAAAGATTCAATAGGATGGGGTGTGCTGAGATGCTACACGGTTAAGGAAGGTTATGAGAATATCATTAGTAGTCTTCCTCACCGCATGTTTTCTCGTATGTGGAGGAAAATATGGCATCAAGACAAGTTACCTAAGATCAATATGTTTTGTTAGATTATTTCCCACAATCTAACACTCACAACAAAAAGTTTAAAGAAAAGGAAGATTAAAGGTCGTTCCATATGCTTACTATGTAAGAAGGAAGACGAGAGTTCAAGGAACTTCTTTTTGGAATGCGACTATGTAAACAAGGTATGGAAAATATTCTTAGTGAGCTTCAATTTATCCTTCTCCTTCATGCTTGATGGAGCGATTTCTTTCTCATATAGGAATAATTTTATTAGGTTTCTCTCTTCAATAATCCTCCCTTATCAAGGATCTAAAATGCCTTACCTAAATACATCTATTGGATGGTATTTTTGGTTAGGAATACGACTATTTTTTTTATAACAAACATATCATGCCTTCTTTCATAACATTTAAATCCAAGGCATTGCTCTAATATTCTCTCCTCTAAAGGTGAATCTTAGGTTTAACTTTGGAGCCTTTAATTGATTTGGAGGAGCTTTGGATCTCCGATCTCCTAACCAAGAGCTCCTCCAATCCAATTTACATATTCCAAAGTTGTCTTCTCTAAATTGGAGGTTGAATATGCATTAGGAATAATTTCAAGAGTAGAGAGTCAACCAAAACTTATATTTTTTATTTATTTATTTTATGGTGCCTCCAAGGGAAATACATGGGTGGTAGGTGCAGAATGGATCTTGTTTGGACACGAGGGGATAATTGTGAACACCTTCACTTTGGGGATAAGAATAATAACAAACAACTAGGCAGAATGGTTAGCATTAATGATGGGAGTAGAAATACTTGCAACGCATCAAGTGGGGAAAGTGATTGTGTAATATCCCTCTAGACTCCTATCTTGTTGTAATAAAAATGTAAAGATGTATTAGTTCCTAGCGAGGAGCTCAAGGCCCCACCAGTGAACATTGTAAGTATTGTTATAAGTTGTAATGTAATCTTATTTGTAAACTTAGAAGACTGAAGGTGTGACACAACTAAACGATAGGGGCAAAAGAATCCACTAGGGGGAGAGGGTTAAGGACTAGTGAATCCTTGGGAACTTGGTTTACGATGATTGGATGTCATCTTGGTCCCTATGAGTCTGAAAGGAAAATAGTCAATGTATGAGATTGGGTGCTAAAGAAAACCAAGCTTCTATGGCTCGCTTGCTAACATGAAGTTAGTCATTATGATTACACACAAAACATGGGAAGTGAACTATTATAATTATTGTTACTATAAGGTTACTTTGAATTATTACTACAAGGTTACTTTGAGTGTTTCATTCTATTAAAAAAACTAGTATTAAGAGATCTTCGTTATGAGCATATTAACTTATGAAAAATAGACAAAATAATATTATTATAAAAAAAGATTACTAACATATTATGGAAAAGGATTGCCATTAATACCACTTAGATATGTTATCTCCACACAACCCCATGGTTTGCCATATCCCATCATCTGGTAGCGGAACCCACCTATCAGGAATCCTCCCGTTGGGAACCCCCCTATTGGGAACCCTCCTATTAGGAACCTTCCTGTTGGGAATCGTCACATGGGAAACATACCTTATGGAATCCTCCTTGTCAAAAACCCACCTACTGGGCATGTCATCATGGAAAACCCTTACACAAGTTACTTTTCGATGGGAAACCGTTCTTCTAGCAACCCCCTTGTAGGAAATTCATCTGTCGGGAACCCCCCTGTGAGTGTCCCTCTGCATGGAGCCTTAGGTCCTGCAAGACTGCCATTCATGGATAGCCTAAACCTCCCAAATATAGCACATTTGACCATATTATGTCATCATGTCACGTTCATCAAAATTTATAGTCAATGACTCAATTAGGCTCTGTCGCCTCTAGAAAACATTTATTGACGTTACGTCCAAGTGGTACATTGATCATCCACATGGCACCCACTCCACATTTTCATCCCTAGCATCCACCTTCTTACAGTTCTTTCAATTATCAGTTCACTATGATGCTAGCATCAATATCCTTTTGTGTTGCCGTCAAAACACCACTACCCATATCATGAACCATATCCATGAGTGGCATAGATGATGTAGTCCGTGAAAAATCAATTTAGATGACCACATATTCCTCAAATGGTTTTTGAAGTCTCTCATCCCAACTATTTCCAAAGATGTTGTGTTTGAATGCCCATAAATGGAGGAAGATGATATCCTCGTATCCTAGTAGTTTGATTTGACGATATCCACAACTGCAGTTCACCTTACACTCACATGCCTTCTATAGCGACTCCTCCATACAACGCTCCACCTAGTGAGACCTCACTAACAATGAGAACTATTCCTATTTTTTGTTATGGTCCCGACCTGTCTTGGATTACCTCCATTTTCGGAGAAGCACCTTCCTATGTGCCTTCGGCCTTGACCCCTTAGGTCCATGGCCCTACTTACCCAACACCTACATACGGGAACCCCCATCAAGGATACACTCCCTCTCTGGCATCTCAACCTTACTATGATTTCCCAAACACACCACCAACTTAGGCTTCTCCATCACCCCCTTAGGACCCCCCTGCTCCGTAACGACATGTGTATGCTCAACAACACCAACCACCGAATCAACTTGCCCCTAATCACCAGAAAAATCAACAAAGAGGGAATATCTACAGGAATAACTAATGACAGGGTAGGGGTAGAACCCCTCCTAACTCCCCAGGAAATAATGTTGCTAATCATGTGAACCAAGACCCACACCAACCACCACCATATGGAAAAAACCCGCAATTGCGTATGAACGATCCTTGTTTCTTATGCAATTTTTATGGCCACCACACGCACCACTTTCCACACTTAGCAAGAGCTCATAAAATTTGGGACAAGGCTAACCATTGCAATACTATCACCACCACTTAGGCACAAACTCCTCCACCTCAACCGACTCAACCTCCTATGGTGTTGAAAAACCATTTTCCTACTAAAGGGGTGGTCACAACCTAACCAAAGACACAATATGCCGCATAGTCAAGTCAAATTCATGATTCCAGAATGCAACACTTATTTACCTTATCAAACGAAGAAGTTAACCTTTAAAAAAGGAAAAAAAATATGGTTCGGCCACCAAGACCACTTCTACCAGCCAATCTAGGGGTCGTTCTCCTATCGAACCTATCGTACAGTTACTTCGTCCCTTACTGATGTGAACACCAAGGCTCGAAATTTTCCATTAAGACATTTTATGGCCAATGCTAATGCCCACACTACACCCAACTATAAAATCGTATATTATTTGGTCTAGTCCCTTCCCATGTAATCTCCCTATTTTGGAATTTTATTCAAATGCCCAATTTTCCAATTTTTTCACAAATTTGGCTCTTGACTAGTTTTGATGTTTAGACCTTCAAATTGACCCAAATGATTCCAAATTTTCTTTGAAGGTACATGACTAATAATATAAATTAAATTTCATGCTCATGTATGTTTTGTGACCTCCCAATTACTTCTACAAACTTGTTTAATGTTCTGTTCAAAGTAGGAGTCTTTACTAGCAAATTGGGGCTCCAATCCCCCCTGGGTAATTGTCGGAAATGGCTTCAAAAATGATCCCAAATTCACTTGAATTTATGAAAAGAGGTTGGGTATGTGTAAGGGACCTTTTAAAAGTCTCATATGCATCATGGTTCATTTTATAGAGGTTATTATGACTCTTTTCAAAAAGAACTCCCAGGTCACAATTTCGACCCTTGGGGAAAATGCTCCAAATCTTCTCCCAATGCAATAAAAATGAGTAAAATGGATTTCAATGCTTAGGTACTGAACATGAGACTTGAAATACATATTAATTACACTCCATCCATCATATTTTTATCAGAGATACATTCCTCCATTCGAAATAATAAGCATTACCATGGCATATATCAAAATGGAGTGGAAATGGTAATTGTTTGCTCATTAAAAGTCATATTGACATACCAATCTTGGGAATTTTGAATTGAAACTTTCTGAGAATGAATAACAGAGCATATTGAACTTATTACAATCATAAATGGACAATTAAAGGTTCTCCCAATTCGAAATCATCAGCATTACAATGGTTCACAACAAGATAGTGGGGAAATGACACTATTTCTTCATTGTTCAACATTTTTACATGAATTATTTTGGGTATTTCGACCTGAGAGTCTTATAGACATGAAATATAGAGAATATAAATCAGAATATAATATAATGAGCATTATAATATTCCCCAAAGAGATCAATAGCTCACCCAAAGCGCAATCCCTCCATTGGCATGAATATGATGTGAAAACTGGAAATAGTTGACAGAGAGTGCTGCAATAGAAGAATCCACATTCTTTTATGTAGCTTACACATGAAAATAAGACTCCATTAAAGCTCCATAAATACCTGAGTGGCCTTCCCAAACACCAACTAGGATGTGAATCTTTCACCCTCGAAATTGGCTTAAGCAAGAAAACTAGTCATCCACTAGCTCTCACAATTCACAAATGAGCAAAAGCTTATTCTCATGGATGATCCCTGTATTTTATAAAAATTATTGGTATTCTAAGGTTCCAAATCCATCCATAAACCAAATCCAAGTCGAATTGGTGTGGCTGCTCATGCTATGCCATGTGGCCTCTCTCTTCACCTTCCCTCTTCTCCCAAATTTGAATAGGAGCCTCTTGGCCTTCTCCAACTCCCAATTTCGACCTCTAAGATGCTCTATTTAGGCTTGACATGTCAGTATGTTAGCCTTCAGATATGACTTGGGTCATAACTGTCATAGAATCTCCATCATTGGTGTCATAACTGTCATAAATGTAAGGGGAATCTAGCCAAGTGTCCATAAAACTCCTATTTGGCTCTTCCTCTCCCATGTAAGTTATAATTCATCCCAAATTCGACCTATGAAGTATATTGACGGTTATATTAACCTTATAATCCATCCCAAAACATTATGCTTCCCATAGCTTCAAAATTACAAGAGAAAGATACCATTTAACATAGGAATTCTAGCTAGTGTGGGCCCCATAGTCTCCATGTGTCTTCATGCTCTATTGCCACTTCCATTTTCTCTTGTATTTATTTAATAAGATCAATTATTAAATATTTATCCCCTTCTAATGTCTAAACATCATTTATTATCCCCCTTATTCCAAATCTCAAAGCTTCCACCCCCAACCTAGGAAACTAGTGATTTTCCTCGTTGGCGATTATTTGACTTTTAGCATCCATTTGACAACTTTCATGAATATGGAAAATGTGATTTGGCCGTTGTGACCCAATGCCAAATTTGGGACATTACATCCCACCATGTCGACCTTGAAAGTTCTAAAGAACTGTCCAACATAGTGCAAAAAATTATTGTTTGCATTAGGCACTATCGATCCCATAGATACGTGTTTGATGACCTTTGATCTTTATGAGTCTGAGCCACAGATGCCATCATCAATGGATTTCCAAATTCCTGTAACCATAAGGAACCTCGTTATTCATCATTGCTTTTCGACGGAGGCGCATCCACATGTGTTATTTCTACCTCTATTTGGAAAAATCTAGGGTCCCCTAAGTTAGAGCCATCCTTGACTACCTTGTGCACTTATGACGGGCGCGTGACCCAACCTTAAGGACTTCTTCCTAACGTACCAGTTGAGTTAGATGGGAAGGATATCCTCATAGACATTGAAGTGGAAAATGATCAACTTGACTACAACCTCCTCTTAGGACGTAGTTACATGTATGCAATGAAGGTCGTCACCTCGACTATTTTCCGGACCATGATGTTTCCCCATGACAAAAATATAATCAAAATATACCAATTGATGTACTACGGTCCTAAATGACCTATCACTCTACATAATGTACTCCCCATGGTGGATAATGCCATCAATATTGTATCAGTTCCTTCATTGACTGTCGTTTCGCCTGGTGTCTTCCAAGAAGCCCCTATGACTGCCACTTTTTCAGTGTTTCCACCACCTCCGATAGTGGTTCATATATTATACCTTTGCACCCTCTCCTCTAATACATCTGTGAATTATGATCCACCATAACCACAATCGATGTCGAATCCCACCCCTAATCAATTGCCAGGGAACCAATAGTAAGCTACACCCATTCACGAGATCCCCTTCCTTTTCCCGCCTTCAAGCATCGTGAGCACACCCGTCATGGCAACCCTTAACATGCTCTATTTAACTTTGGGCCTCCTAGTCTGGTACCTTACACCACCCAACCCTCCCACAACCCCTTAGGTCATTTTTACACTAGTTCAGCCTATCAACATGACCAACCACCCTCTACCTGGAATACCCTCGGCTGAAACAACCCCTGAAGCGACTCCTTAGCTAACCCCTAGAAACCCCCCACCTCCTCCCAATCATAAGGATGGGGGAAACACACCGAACACCAACTAGAGCAAAGTTGTGAACCCACCTGCTACTGCCTTAGCTTGAGCTCCACCTTCTTGTGCTTTGTGCGATGTTACAGGTCATGCTACTAATCTGGATTTATGCATGAATGAAATGAAAGAACATATACAGAATCATAATGACAGACATTTTGCAAAATTAACAGAGATACAGTAAACACATATTTTATTAAATGGCGGAAATAGAACAGATTATAATACAATTGCTAGAATGGTGGTAGCTATCTCTGAGAAGAGATGTGGCTGCTACGCTCATCCGTGCCAAGCTAAATACAAAAATGAGGCCAAAGGGGCCTATTTCTAATAATAATGAGGGTGAGAACCCCAAAAGTCCAAAACATAGCCCTGGAAGATGAACCGTCATAAAGTTTGCGGCCCCAAGGTGGTAAGTTGAACAGTCAACTTCCTGGGGTCATAACTTTTGCATACGATCTCCGATTTCGGCATTCGATAGCTCATTGGAAAGGTCTATCTAATATTTACAACTTTTGGTTGGCCAAATGCATGCCAATGGCAACCATTTGGCCTTGAATCACCAAAAAATGTTGTTTAGGGCCTCAAAACGGCCCCGGAAGTTTGGGACCCAAAAAACTGTAGAAAAATGACTAGGAAACTGCCACAATGGACAATTGTTTTGAGCTAGTGGAATAGGTGGGTGGCCATCGATCTCCATCTGGATCAATCCTCCCTCCTTAGGAAGCAATGGTCTCCATTGCGTCGAATCCTGTAGCATATCTCGAACTGTGTGTTGAGTTGATCTTCTGGTGCGACATTTGTTGAAGTGAAGATGCTTCCTTTCTTTGACATCCCGTGAGGGCTGTAATTGTTGTATGGATGATTTGTTTCTGGATGAGCACCTTGAATGCGTGGCCTTGCATCATAGAGGTACTCGGATAGATGAGGAAACAATGGTTCTGTCTTCTTCTTTTGTCTGATGAGCAGAGAGACCCCGTGTAGAGGGTGTGGAGGTCTTTGTGATCTTATGTTCTTCTTCAGACGCAATTGTTAAGAGGAATAATTTTCTGATGTGGGAGCTTATCTTCCTACCTTGGGAGACGTTGTTAGGTGCAACGGTCTCTAGCATTCGATAGAGTTTTCCTCCCAAAGTAATAATGACACCGTGAGGCCGTGACTCATATACAACATGACGCTTCCACATATATAGTTGTCCTAAAAGAAAATCACAAACTTCAAATGGGGCCACATCACACAGTACCTCGTCTTTGAAAGGCTTGATTCCATATGGTAGGAGGCATTGCTGAGTAATGCGGATACCTCGTCCTTGGCTTAGCCAACCGATGCTATAAGGTTGCGGGTGTGGTGTTGTCGGAAGCTCCAATCTGTTGACGACTTCTGCTGAGATCAGGTTCTTTTAGCTGTCGTTGTCAACAACAAAATGTAGAGGCATTCCCTTCACCCACATCTGCGAGTGGAATAGGCGCTCCTCTGCCTCTGACTCTTCAGGATCCTCTAGTTGAAACTGTGCAGTAGCGACAGTGGCAGTGGGGTCTGCATCAATGATCTGCCTCCCATTGTATTCGGTTATGGCATTGGGTTCAGAATCAGAATCAGGATCTGATTCTGAAGATTTGATCTCGGCCACTAATGACGGCTTTGAGTGACATTCATTAGTGTTGTGCCAAGATATTTTATGAAATTCACAGCACTTACCGATGTCCTTCTTTATCTTTCCATCTCCCTTCTTTACTTGTGGCGGGGACTGGTTGTTGTTTTCTTTCACTGTGTTCTGCGGGCCAGGGTTTCCCTTACCTTGCTTATGCGTTGGATTCGTAGGTCCTGAGTCTCGCTTGTTCTTCTGTCGAAATTTCTCCTCGATTTTGACAGCATACCGATAGGCGGATCCAAGTGAAGAGATGTCGAGTAAGTCCATCTCAGTTCGGATGTATCGATGTAGACCACTGTGATATTTCAGAATCAGGTGCTGCTCGGAGTCCTTGATACTCAGCTTTGTACGTAGGGTATGAAAGTTATTGGTGTACTCTGACACCGTTTGGTCCCTTTCTTGACGCAGAATGGTCCATTTTGTGTACTGGTCATCATAGTTTCCCACAGGGTAATACTGTTCCCTGACGACATCTATGAAAGAGGCCCAAGTGGGATTTGTTTCAAACATTCCAGACTCATCTGATGAGTTTTGCTCACAATAAGTACCCCACCAATTTCGGACATGGGGGACTGCCTTAAGGAGAGCAAAGGTGATCTTTTCTCTGTCGGAAAAATTGTGGATAGAGAAATACCTTTCTAGAACATTCAACCAATTAGCTAGGGCATCTGCATCGATTTTTCCTTCAAATAAAGGAATATCAAAGTTAACTTGTACCTTGAAGGGAGTTGCATACCCGAACCGGCTGCTTGTTGAAGATGCACTTGCCGCTGCCGGCATTCGTAGAAGGATTTGGGTGAAACTATCCATCATCTCATTCCTCTATCGCTCGAGGGCTTCCTCGATTAGGGACTTGATAAGATCTCCTGCTCCGTCGTCTCTCTTTTCTTCCGCCATGGGAGGTCATTTGGGATGGCGAGAATGATCAAGTGAAACTAGTTCAAGACCAAACTCTCTATACTCGGACCTTGTCGGAGACATGTGTCAAGAAACAATCAAAGAGCAGATTGCTCTGATACCACTGATCTGGATTTATGCGTGAACAAAATGAAAGAACATATACAGAATCATAATGATAGACATTTTGCAAAGATAACAGAGATACAGTAAACACATATTCTATTAAATGGCGGAAATAGAACAGACTGTAATACAATTGCTAGAATGGTGGTAGCTATCTCTGAGAAGAGATGTGGTTGCTACGCTCATCCGAGCCAAGTTGAATACAAAAATGAGGCCAAAGGGGCTTATTTCTAATAATAATGAGGGTGAGAACCCCAAAAGTCCAGAACATAACCCTAGAAGATGAACTGTCATAAAGTTTGCGGCCCCAAGGTGGTAAGTTGAACAGTCAACTTCCCGGGGTCATAACGTTTGCATACGATCTCCGATTTGGGCGTTCGATAGCTTGTTGGAAAGGTATATCTAAGTTTTACAACTTTGGTTGGCCAAATGCATGCCGATGGCAACCATTTGGCCCCGAATCGCCAAAAAATGTCGTTTAGGGCCTCAAAACGGCCCCGAAAGTTTGGGACTTGAAAAGCTGTAGAAAAATAACTAGGAAACTGCCACAATGGACAATTGTTTTGAGCTAGTGGAATAGGTGGGTGGCCACCGATCTCCATTTGGATCAGCTACCTATAATTTCCCTTAGTTTCTCATCTTAGGCACTCATGTGTAGACATTAGATGATGATCCTCCATATAAGGTTAGAGTCGTCCACTTTCTAGGAAATTCCATACCCAAAAACAAGTCCCTTCACACAAACCACGCTCATGCGGTCTATGGTCTCTATGGCCACTACTATTACCATTGGCTAAATCTTCCCAAGTATTGATATGTGCTAATTGACTTGCATAAACTCTCCATTGAACCCTAAGTCATAGTTATCGAAGACATTCATCCTCCAGTAACTTCTTTGAGTGAGATAAACCCCATCTATTTCATCTCGTCCTCTGATGAGCCTTCCTCCTCATCCCATATCACTATGAGTGTGTTGACTAAAATGAGTCCCTCTAACTTATCTATTTGACCCTTCTGAACCGATGAGAAAATCCCATCCCTACAACATGGGGGTAGGAAACCAGACCTTCCTACCCATCCTCATTGTCCTCGTCGATAATACCGGGGGAAACCACCCCGTCGGAGGCATCCTCGATTATCATGTCATCAAGTTAGCATGCCACCATGGCTATCAACCTCATCCTACACCCCCTTTCTAATATTTTCTCAATGCCCTGATGATATCTCTTCATTAGATAATTTTCACTCCATCGACACCCTTGGACTAGGGGGCATGATCGACTACCTCAACCCTAGACTAGGGGGCATAATCACTCATTTTTACCCCACCCTGTCACATCTATGTTAGTGTTTAGATGAGCTCATAGCTCACCCCAACACATACATGACCCATAATCACATACCCCATGCCCATACGATGGGGGCAGGACCTTAATCCTCCTCACTTTTCTCACACATGTGATCTCAACCTTTTCTTAAGGTCACACTACGCCCATTTGTTGCACCATGTGAAACACCATAATCCATATTCCATGCCTTCTGTGATTATTGGTACCCTTTCTCATGATCATTGATCTTTATTTAGGTCACCTTCCAAGCCTTCCTCGACTTGTGTGCCATCACATGAGTCATGTATTATATGTGTTTGTATACATTGTTTATATTTCATATGCACATTTATTCTTGGGTATCCTTATTATGTGTATAGATACAATTTACTGGTTACAGTTGTGCGACTCCTTATGGTCCTAACCACTTCTACAAGTATAATTCCTTAACTAGATTATATGACATCCTCCCCCTCCATTAAGTTAATGCATTGCCTCCATATTCTCCCTCCAATCTTGTAGGACCCCCCCCCATTGTTCGAGTAAGTGGCCTTGCCCAGCCACCCTTTCCATTTTCCCTTGGTCAGCAGTAAGATTCCCCTCACATGGGTGACCATCTTTGAGAACCCCTTGCATTTGGAACCCATGCCATTCGCATCCCCTTAATATTGGGATTCCGTATAGTTTGACATATCGAGTTGAAGCCTCATATATTTTCTCATATTGCCACTTATTGGCCAGTCCCCCCAGACTCCCAGCTTGGAGCTTATGTTAAGCTCTTTTATGACTCCGTAAACAATGAAAATATTGCCGAGTAATCTTGTCTCTTACAAACTCATCAAAGGACTTGAAAGAATGCCCATCTGGAATAAGTTTACCCCTTTTTCGGGCTGAGTTGACTATTTACGAAAAATGAATGCTCTAGTCCCTTTTGACTAGAAGAGTTTTCGATTGCACACTTTTATGCTTTTACTTGCCTTAGAGACCAACTTTACGAAAAAGAACACCATTGGAGTCTTCTTACTATTTCTAGACTCTCTAAAATTGAAAACACTAGCAAGCATTAACTGACTCGAGCTTGATAAAACCAATAGGATAATACCATTTCGAGCATACTATTATACCTTCTTTGAGCTCCTTAAACCATGAATAATGCCTAAACCGGTGCTTCTTATCCCCCCTCGAGATCAGATCTAGTCCCTTGTGATGACAACATCCCTAGTCACCTTTGTTTAGAGTACTCTGCAATGAGTCACCCTTGGAGTCCTCCTCCCTTGTCATCCATTTTGTCCCTTTGAGGTCATCCCATTGCAGTCATATTATGTGTGTCTTCCCCTCCCTTCACCCCCATCCCCCAACTATGTTTCCCTCATATGTTGCCAGGTTTTCCTTACCATCATACTCGAAACAAAGGAAGTTTGAGTCCCATTGATCATTCACACTTGTGTCTGTATCTAGTACTCAGTCTAGCATCTCGATATAGTTACTCGATGATAGTATACCTCACGCTCCTATCAAGGAATCATTATTTACTTGGTAGTTGTAGGTCTCCCTCTATTGATGCCAACACATATATTCCAGAGGATAGGCCTAGAGGTCCCTTTACCTTGGCCTCACCACCATCATTGGTGAGTTTCTACGAACCATTCGTAAGGGAAAGCTTATTGCACTTTTTGGTGGTTTCTTCTCATGTGCTCATTGTCAGCTCCTTATTCACACCATTGAGATTCATACAAGGCTTTGATATGGTGATTATTAGTGAAAGACCCCATATGTACCTTGACTCTAGCACATTGGTGAGTCACCAGGAACCCAATCATTATTATGTTCCTTAGGGTATCCAAACTGCATTGGAGTCAGTGTTTAGATGCCCTTTATGCTTCCTAGTACATCTAGTTCCAGCTGCAGTATATTGTACCTTTGAGCTTCAGAAGCTTAGTGGCCTGAGTTTCACTGGTTGTTGGCCATTCCAACT
>LPNX010004234.1:299401-365342 GCA_001517045.1 Pseudotsuga menziesii | reverse complement strand
ATATAAAGTGGTCCAAAGGGGGGAATGAGTCTGCAGCGGGACAAGGGAAGGCCATACAATGTGTGATTCACCTAGTGTGGTGAAATCCGCTATAACACCAACACATCAATTTTGGTCATGCACCTCATTGCATCTCATTGTTTCCATTATCAACTCTTTAGATCAACAACCATTTGGACCACCATCTTAGTCCATGTATCATTCCTCATTGGACCATTATGTTGTACACAACAATAATTTATGTATTCATTGGGTCCCCATATGGTGCTCACCATTTATGTATATTGACACATTGATACGAGCATGGGTATGCCTGCCTCATCCATATATATTTATGATGATATGTAGCTCATCCAATTTGAGTGATTGCATATGTTAGCACTCAGAATTGTACCGAAGGTTGTATAAGGTAAATCCCAAGGTAACAACAAAACCACTTTAAGAAAGGAACCTGGCTTCTTCCTTTCTAGAGAGGGATCTCTCATTGATTTTTTAACAGGGCCAAATATAAAACTAAAATAAAATTTAGATTTGGTTTGTGGTTGAAACAAGGCAAGCATACATTGGGCTATGGAGTCACAAATATTTTATGAATCACAAAACTCTTTGCAGGTGAAATTCTGCAAAGGCAAGGTAGCACTCAGTTACAGTCAAAATGTTGTTGGTCTAGTGATAAAGAAGAAAGAACCATCGTCCATTAACACAGAGCACCAAAAAGATGAATTATGCATTAACTTTGGTTGAAAAGATTTGTGGATATCTGAAACAATAGCTAGAGCATAAACATGTATGAATTCTGAAACTATTACACACTCATTCTAGATATGAAAGAAAACATAATGGCAAGTTTAACAGGAAGACATGCACATACGAAGGGAAATTAGAGACTGTAACTATGAAATACACATGAATCTCTACAGCAACATGCCAACATTCAGCGCTGTCATTTTTTATTGAGTGGCATATCTCAAAATACATAACCCAAAACCTCACGGGTTCCAACCTTCATTCTTAGAAAGATGGGATGATAAGAAAAGTCCTTTGCAGGTGCTCTCTCAATATAATAATCTTAAGAAATGAGGTTTTGAATCTGTCCATGAGTTTTCTAGTCGATTTATGAGGGTGCATAACTCTATTTTTGCTGATATTAAACCCCTTGTAGGCGCTCCAAAACTCCATTATGTTGATGCCTTTGACGATGACTTTGCATTACAATTAAGAGAGAGAAAATCAACAAGTCTTCTTGTTATGTTTCAATATGATTTAGAAGTGGAAGCTAATATGATGGAAAGTGGAAAAATAAAGCAAAAAGTAGAAACAGACAAAAGGAAAGCTAGAGAAGAAAATGTGCCTTCTGCCTCTGCTGCTACTTCTTCTAATGATGTAAAATTTGAAATGATGTTGAAAACAATGGAGAAATTGATGGATAGGATGACTATAGATAATGGACCATTGAACAAGAATAGAATGAACCTCAAATCAGAAACCCAAACTTCAGAAGGCCCAATCCTCCCCCACCTCCACAAATTAGACAGAGATATATGAGGAATCCTAGAAATATAGATGATCAACAAATACGACCACCTTTTCCTGAAAATTATGTTGGAGATGAAGATGAGGCTAAATCTATTGAGGATCATATTCACCATTTTGGTGACTTGGATTCTGAAATATATCTCACAGAGGAAGAGCATAGTATGTTTTCTCAGGAGGATGACAATAATGATTTTGAGGAAGAGTCAGAACCGTACCAAAGAGGATGTTTGCATGCTATAAATGATGTCCAAAGAAAGATCAAATTGAGAAATAGAGATGTTACTGTAAATAAAGGAAGAATCAATCAAAATCAACCTTCTATTAGTCAACATAATACTTAAAAGAAAAATGAAAGACAAAAAGATCCTATTGTATATAAAGAATATGAAAATGAAATAGAAAAAAGCAAAAGAAGTGAAACAACCAACACATATGGATCTAGAAAAAAATGTTTCAACTTTCAATTTGCAAACAGAGCTCTCAAAATTGAAAATTTCCATTCCTTTCAATGAATTGTTGAGAAATAGGGAATACACAGACAAAATAAAAGATATGGGCAGGAGTCAGGGATAATTTCAACTAGATATCCTAGATTTTGCAGATGATGCTCCTACCATTGTATTTGGGTCAAAAATTGAAAATGTGGATGGTGATGAAGTTCCTTCTTTTTACCTAAGTTTAAATGTACATGATATGATTGTGCACAATGCTATGTTAGATTTTGGTTCATCTCATAATTTGATGCCCAAGGGAGCAGTAGAAAGTTTGGGATTGGAAGTTACTAGACCATATAAAGATTTGTATTCTTTTGATTCTAGGAAGGTGAAGTGTCTTGGATTGACTAAGGATATGGTGGTAAATTTGACAAAAAATGCCATCTAAGACTAGGGTGATGGACATTGGTATAGCACGCATTCCTCTTAAATTTGGTATATTGTTGTCAAGGTCTTGGACTTCTAAATTGAAAGGAAGTTTGCAAAGGGATATTTCGTATGCTACCATTCCTATGGTTGGTGGGAATAAAAGGTTATATAGTGAGAAAATATCACCTTATGTAGTTATCAGCCAAGAAAAACCAGATAATCACGCTATCTATGCTGTTGATACTGACTTGGGATCTTCCATTTTCTTTAATGATGATCTTCCCTATTATCCTGAAATTCCTGCACTCATTGAAGTTAAGGAAGAGGAAGAGTTTACAAAGAGACAAGAGGCTTTGGAAAAGAAACAGAAAGAAGGTCTTTGGACCATGTATTTTGATGGATAAGTGGCTAAAGTTGGTGTTGGTGCTGGTGTATATATTATTTCTCCTATCATATATTTTAAGGCTCTGTCATATAAGTTAACTTTCAAATGTAACAATAATGTGGTAGAGTACAAACCTTTATTACTAGTATTGAATGCTTTGAAGGATATGGGAGCAAAGAGGGTACAAGTCATGGGAGATTCAGAGCTTGTAATAAACCAGGTGAATGACAGTTATCAGACCAAACATCCTAGAATGAGGGCTTATAGGAATGAGGTATGGGATATGTTTGGTAACTATTTTATAGAGCATAAAATCAGAATGATTCCCAGATATGAAAACACAGTAGCTGACTCTTTGGCTGTTGCTGCTGATAAGTTTAAAACTCCCACTGCTAGCCAGAGAAAGTATAAAGTTGATATAGTAAACAAACCCTCCATACCAGATAATTCCAAATATTGTCAAGTTTTTGAAGATAATATGCAAATAAAAATATTTTTAGAGTTGTCTGGTGAATTTGTAAATTCTCGGATAGATAGTGAAAATGATAATTTTGAAAACTTCCAAAATCATGAAGAGAGTGAAGAAGAAATTGCTGAAAATAGAAAGTTCAAAAACTCATTAGGGGGAAAAGATATAGTCCAGTTGAAGAGTAATCATATCCCCAGAGCCATAATCCCTTTAGAGAAGCTTTTTGATCAAAATGATGTTGCTAGAGATCCAAAAATGAAGCTCGTTGAAGATGCTGTTGAAGACAAAAATATAGGAGCTGAAGAAAATCCACGGATCATAAAACTGTAAAAAAAATTGCTTGTCTAAGAAAAAGAAGACTATGTTAATTTGATGAAAATATACATTGATGTATTTTCCTGGAGTTATGAAGACCTAAAAGATTATGATACTTCTATCATACAACATAAAATCCCAATAAAACCTAGTGAGAAATCTTTCAGACAAAAAATGAGAAAAGTTAATCCAATGCTGCTGCCTGTTATTGAGAAATAAATCAAAAAATTATTCAATCTCAAGATTATCATGACTTTGAGTTTTTCCAAATGGGTTGCAAATTTGGTGCCGGTTAGGAAAAAGAATGGCGAAATCAGGCTTTGCATAGATTTCAGAAATTTTAACAAAGTCTCTTTGAAGGATAATTACCCTTCACCAAAAATGGAACATATTTTACAGAAAGTGGTGGGATTTGAAAGGATTTCAACTATGGATGGTTTCTTAGTATACAATCAGATCAAAGTGGACAATATATGCAAGGAGATCTTTCAGAGATATTAAACAGGCTATCATAGAAGCCCTAGTTCTGGTAAGTCCATATTTTAGCAAAGATTTCCTAATATTTATTATGCTTTTGATCATACTATTGCTCGAGTATTGTTATAGAAAAACAATCAGAATGCTAAACAACCTATAGCCTTCTTTAGTATAGTGTTAAGAGATGGAGAGTTGAAATATGAAATTATGGAAAAACAAGCATATTCTCTAGTTAAATCTTTGAAAGATTTTAGGGTTTATGTTCTTCATTCACATATCATTGCTTATGTTCCTAGTAATCCGGTGAAGAATATTCTCACACAGCCATATCCAAAGGGAAAAAGAGCAAAATGGATTCCTGTGTGACCGGAGTATGACATTGAAATTAATCCCACCAAGCTGATTAAAGGGAAAGGACTTGCAAAGATGATGAAAAATTCTAACTGTGAATCCTTACAACTCAATTTTTGGACCAATCATTCAAATCAGCTTGATACAGAGGTACAGGTAATGCCCGATTTCTGTATGTCTCCATGGTATTCTGATTTTGTGTATGTGTTGCAAAATTTACAGGCTCCCGCAGGGTTAAGAAAAACAAGAGCAAGGTCAGTGAAGTTGAAATCTGCCAAGATTTGTATTCTGAATCAATACCTTTATTGGAAAGATCCAGGTGGTGTTTTACTCAATTTCCTTTTGGGGGATGAAGCTCAGCAGACTATGAAGGAATTTCACAAAGGATATTGTGGACATCACTGATGGAAGGTGACAACTAATAAATTTTGAGTGCTGGTTTTCAATGGCCCTCAATGTTTTCAAATGCTTACAGAGAAACCACTACATGTCACCGAAGCTAGATCTTTGATGGTAAGAGAAAATTGGTTCCACTCCCTCTCAATCCAATATCATTAGAGGCACCTTTTCAGCAGTGGGGACTGGATTTTTTTGGGGAAATAAATTCAAATTCTTTAGGGAAACATAGATGGATCCTAACAACAACAAATTATTTTACGAAGTGGATTGAAGAAATACCTACCAGGAGAGATACTGATGCAATGATTATGAGTTTTCTTGAAGAAAATATTTTGGCTAGGTTTGGTTGTCCCAGAAGGATTGTGACAGACAATGCAGTTGCTTTTAAATCTAAAAGGATGATAAGTTTTTGTCATAAGTATCATATCAGTCTCAATCATTCCACTGCTTACTATCCACAAGAAAATGGGTTGGCATAATACTCTAACAAAAGTATGATGAGGATAATTAAAAATTTGTTGGAGGATAACAAAAGGGCTTGGCATACAAAGCTAAAATATGCTCTGTGGGATGACAAAATCAGCACAAAAAGGGCAATTGGAATGTCACCATTTCAATTAGTATATGGAGCTGAGGTGGTTTTTCCAGCATCTTTGGGAGTTCTAGTCATGAAGTTATTGCAGGAACAACAGGATGAACCAAATCATATGCAAAGAAGAATAAATAAGATCATAGAATTAAATGAGTTGAGGGACAAGGCCTATGGTAAAGTGCAAATACATCAAGAAAAGATGAAGACCACTTTTGATAGGAAGATAAAATAAGAACAATTCCAGATTGAGGATTTGGTTTTGAAGTGGGATGCTCCCAGGGAAGATAAACATGGGAAGTTTGATCACATGTGGGTAGGTCCTTATATCATTGCAACATATAGAGGTGAGAATGCATTCATTCTACATCATCAAGATGGGTCTCAGTTGAAAGGAGGTCCAGTCAATGGAAGGTTTCTCAAACATTTCTTGTCCGGAAGGAGGAGGTAATTTTTGTATCATAGTTGTATATATTTCTTTACTTTCCAAACAATACAAATGGTGAGCCAAAGGATTTGAAGCCCGAGGAGAAGGTCGTAAGATCTAGAGGGATAGACATGTTTCTATTTTTCTTTATTTTTACTTACAGAAAAAAAGAAGAAGTTTGAGGTCTAAAATGTTGGGAACATCCCAATGGATTTGGCACCTGGTCTATGGGGTTCTTTGCTACCTCATAGGGAGGATATCATCCATAGTTGGACCCATATGTTAGCACTATTTTTGGATAAGTGTTTGGCGAGGAATCAGATCAGTGAAAGAAAGGATAAGGCCTGCAAATTTTCATATCATAAGAATTTAAAGGATGTTAATAAGGCTATGTAGGGAATGGACGACCTGGATGCGCAGTGGAGAATATCAAAGGTTGTAAATCATTTTTGCCAAGGCAAAATCGGTAGTGGAAAGCAGAAAAAAGCAAGCTCCGGTTTTGAAAAGTGATAAAACCCGACTTCCGCTTTCCACATTCCAAGATCTACGGTCAAGGGAGTTTCCACCATAGATCAATGATCCAACTAAAGGGCGGAAGTGGAAAAGGAAAACCATTTGGTTATGAAAGTTGGAATCCCGACTTCTGCTTTTTGCAATCTGAGATCCAATGGCTCAGAGAGATTCCACCAAAGATCAATGACTTGGAAAAGAACAAAGGGTGGAGATCTGAAAGCGGAAATACCAAAATATTTTATCATGAAAAGTTGAAGTTTCTCATTCTGCGATCCTCCAGATCCGACGGTCTAGAAAGGATTCCACATAAATCAACGACCCAGAAAATTTGGGAAGTTAAAAGGTAGAAACAAAAGAGTGAAAGCGGAAAGGGCCAAAATTTGGTCATAAAAGTTGGTATTTCTGCCTTTCACTTTCCGCTAAATAGCGGAAAGCAGAATACATAAGAATTTGGTCGAAAAGGTTAAAACTTCCACTTTCTGCGATCCACAGGATCAACAATATGGAAATATCCCACACAGATCAACGGTGCGGAAAGAAAAAAGGCGGAGAGGGAAAAATCGGAAAGCGGAAAACATAAGAATTTGGTTGTGAAAAGTTGAAGTTCTGCCTTCCGCTTTCTGCAACCCGCATCTTTACCTCAGATCAACGGTTGGGAAGGTCTTTGTCTAAGATCAACGGTGTGGAAAAGTGGAACATGTGCATGAGGTAAGAATACTTCTCGATATCGACAACTTGGTAGGCCCCGTAGGTTTCAATGACCTGGATCATCCTTGATCTCAGATCTTCGACGGAGGTTGATTTCACTGATATAGCAGGCACGCTGAAAGTTGGAAGAGCACCTACCTGATGAGAAACGTGCGTGAATGAAATGGCCCCTCCCCATTGGATATCACACTCGAAAATCAAAGATGCAAAGGTCACTTTATGGAGCGCGATGGTGCATTTTTGAATGGTGTAGATCTAAGAAGGAATCGTATCAATGGTGGAAATTCAATCTGCTGATATAACTTGCGTGAAGAAAATAACTTTCCATATATATGGAATCATTTAAAATCCTGCATGTTTCAATGGCCAAGATTAAGGATAAGGTAAGATCAATGACAGAGGTGAATTCCACTGATTCAACATGCACAGATTAATGAACAATGGTGGTAGATCTAAGAAGGAATCGTATCAATGGTGGAAATTCAATCTGCTGATATAACTTGCGTGAAGAAAATAACTTTCCATATATATGGAATCATTTAAAAGCCTGCATGTTTCAATGGCCAAGATTAAGGATAAGGTAAGATCAATGACAGAGGTGAATTCCACTGATTCAACATGCACAGATTAATGAACAATTGAAATCCGTGGAATGTGGTAGCCCCTTAAAATATGAACGACAGAGATCTAAACGAGTTTTTGATCAAGGGCTGGAAATAATTTCGGGAGGTGGACTAACATGGAGAAAGTCATGAGGAGGATTTTTGGAACTTTACAGAGCACAGAAGTTTAGACACATGTTTTCGTATACTTGTTTTGGTTAAAAGATCAACAATTGAGAAGCAATTTCGCATGTGAATATGCACGCATAGAATGAAACTATTGCAGACCGTCGAAGGTGCTTTGAACAATCATTTTCATCCAGCAGGCGTGGTTTCCAGATGTCAAAATTTCCTATTTGATCTAGCATGCCCATCCCAGCATGCTTTCCTATTTTGTTTATGATTATGGTGAATCTGCTAAAACATAATTTGTTAGGACTGATTCCCGATTTTGTAACTAATTTTGGGTTTTCGAGGTTGGTCTTGGGAGCCTGTTATGCTATAAATATACCCTCAATAGAGGAAGATGGGGTTGGAACCCGTGGGATTTTGTGTTATGCATTTTGAGATCTATCATTAATAAAATTGGAGAGCCAAATGCTGACGTATTGCTGCAAATAGTCCTTTGTATTTCATAGTTAAAGTCTGTTATTTCCTTTCCCATGTGCATGTCCTTCCTGTTAAACTTGCCATTATGTGTTCTTCATATTTGGAATGAGTGTGTAATAGTCCAGAATTCATACTGTTATGCTCTAGCTATTGTTTCAGGTATTCACCAATATTTCTTACCAAAGTTGATGCTGAATTCATCTCTTGGTGCTCTGTATTGATGAACTATTCTCGTTTCTTCTTTATCACCAGACAAACTTCTTTTTTACTTTAACCGAGTGCTACCTTGCGTTTGTAGAATTTCACCTCCAAAATATTATGTGATTCATGAATATTTGTGACTCCATAGCCCAATGTATGCTTGCCTTGTTTCAACCACAAACATAATTTGAATTTTATTTTAGTTTTATATCTGGCCCTGTTAAAAATCAGTGAGAGATCCCTCTCTAGGAAGGAGGAAGCCAACTTCTTTTCTTAAAGTGGTTCTACGGTTACCTTGGGATTTACCTTCTACAACCTTGGGTACATTCTGAGTGCTAATAGTATATATATAGATATTTCCCTTGCAGCTCCAGTACTGAGTTTTTTCTCCATGTTAGCGCAATCTTCATCTCTCCGCACATTGGTCCATTTCCTGTTTTGGAAACATAAGATCTATGATTTCTATTGGCCATATGATGAGCTCTTTCCCTCACACATCATGGGGAAATCTGTTAATGCCATAAATTTGTTCACCTAGATCACTACCTTGGTCATCATACCTTCACACTTAATTTCCTAAGTTTTGGCCTCCACCAACCCAAAAAGATTATCTATTTTACCATATTTGGATAAAAATACTTCTTTTCTCATAAAAAGTAAGAAAATATTCCCCAAAATATAAAAAAATAAAAGAGAAAGGGAAAAATATTTAAAAATTAAAAAGAGAGGGAAAATACCAATACCATAGAAAAATACCACGGGTCACCTAAAACCTAGGGTAAAGTTACCAATCTTAATACCATGGAACAATGCTTTGGGTCATCTGATTCAGGTACCCAAGTGCACAAGGGGGAAAATAGTTCAACTGAACGAATCGGGTATTGTTATGGAGGAAGCATAATAATAATAAGCAACCAGGAAATATACTACACATAGAAACATACACACATACAAATACAATATGCAAGATTTTGAACCAAACTTTGTTGTTTCATTACTGTTCGATTACTTCCTTATTCCTCTGATTTTATATTACAATAATTTACATGCTTATATAGAGTGTTGAGAATGCTTGGGTTGTATTCCTGTTATGTTTAGTTACAATAAGTTGGAACGGTTCAGAAGTTCAGCCGTTACAGACGATTGGAAGATAGAGAGACAATTTGTCGTAGTTGTGTCGATCACTGGTGGCGACGATGCTTGTAGAAGTGTTCAATCTGTCGAAGCTGACATTGAACTTGTCGAAGTTGTGTTGAGGTGCAGACTTGTCGAAGACGATGTTAAACCTGTTGAAGTCAACAAATAATGCCAACTACTGGGTGGATCATACCTCCTTCCTTAAGAAAAAATGGTCCCCATTGTTTGCTCGTACAAATGAGGAGACTTGTTGGTGAGTTCAGTATAAGAGTACCACTTTCCTTGTGCTGGGAGATGTCCGAATTTATCCACCTAAAAAAGGGGAATTGCATTCGTCCTTGTATGGTTTATGCATCATCCCACAATGGTATAAGAAGGAAGAGGCTCCTGAACATCTAGATGGATGTCTTTGGGTTTTGTTGTCTGCAAGTCATTCTGTTTCAACAGTGACACATGGTATGGTCGAATTAGATCCACATTAATTAATGGATGTAGACCCAGGCATGAAGGAATGTCGAGCTAGAAAGAGTTTTCTCCAATTTGCCTAAGAATAGTGTATGGACCATATTGCAAAGGCTTCAGTTTCCTATATGGACAAGTGAAGCGTTCTTGCTTGAGATGCAACCAGACTTGATCCCCAATTTGAAATGAATGACGAATACAATGATTATCATGTCAGGCCTTAGCTTTCACATTGGATCATTGCAACATTTCCTGTGCTTGTTTTTGGATGTTGTAGATTTGATCTCGAAACTTCAATGCTTTTTCAACTTCTCGTCGCACAAATCCGGTGTCGTTCGATATTGTCGATGAACTAATCAAGTCGATGGGCGCTGAGGGTTGAAATCCATAACAGATCTCAAATGGAATATTTCCTATAGAGCTATGTTGAGCACAATTATAATTGTGTTGTATATATGGGATACTTTCATCCCATGTCTGACGATGCTTATGGTTGTACATGCGGAGCAGTTTTACTACCAAGAGATTCACAACTTCTGTCTGTCTGTCTGTCTGTGGATGGAAAGATCTTGATAAGGAGAGTCTCATGTTTATATGTTTATAGAGATTCTTCCAAAAGACACCGACAAATATGGCATCCATGTCGGAAATGATGGTTTTTTGTTGTGCTGACATAGTCTTCTTGCACGGAATGAGAATAGTCATCTTAGAAAATTTGTAGACTATTACTATGATCACATCATGCTGATGTTTGGTAGTAGTATATCCTGTCAAGTAGTCCATTGAAATAGATTCCCATGGTCGAGTAGAAACCAAAAAATGGGTGTACAATCCTTGTCGTCGATTCAAAGGTTTAGCAATGGCACAAACCACACATGATCGAATGTACCTGTTGACGTCATATTTAAGTGAAGGCCAATATGAATAATTTTGGAGGATGGCAAGGGTCTTTGCTACTCTAAAGTGTCCTGCAGCCTTGCTGTAGTGCATGTTCCAAATGAGTTTCTGTGGCTGCTCACCTGTCAATACACAAAGTTGTCCAAGCCTGTACAGGAAGGCATCTTTAAGGAAATAGTCAGTAGTGGATGGAGGGTCAGTTTGAAGCTGTCGATAAATTACATAAAGTTTCAGTCTACCGAATACAATTGAGGCCAAGTAGTGATGTCATAGACCTACATATTCATCATTGTAATAAGTAGAGTAATGGGTGATCAACTCAAACAATCGTCTGCTGCATTAGCTTTACCTTTCCAATACATAATTACCAACTGAAATTGTTGTAGGTAATTAATCTACTTGAGTTATTGAATTATTTGTAACTTTGACTGGGATGGGGCGAACTGTAAAGGCTTGTGGTCAATAAGAATGACCATATCCTTTGCAAGAATGTGATGTCTCCATTGATTAAGGGCTTGCACAATGGCATATAGTTCATTTTCATACGTCGAATACCTTCTGATGGTGTCATTGAAAGCTTTGGATTGAAAAGCGACTAGATGACTAGACTGAGTGATCACTGTGCCTAAAGCATAGTCCGATGCATCCATATCAATATCAAAAGGCTGATGCAAATAAGGTAACACAAGTACTAGTGCAGTACAAAGCTTGTGTTTTAGCTGCTCAAAAGCTTGGTGTTGTGTCGATGTCCATTTGAAGATACTTTTCCCATTTCCCTTAGTCAACTAATTTAAAGGACATGCTATGTGGCTGAAGCCGAGTATGAATCATCTATAAAAATTCGCCAAACCAAGAAAATTTCTTAGTTAATGAATGTTTTTAGGAATGGGACAATCTTTAAGGATTTGTACTTTGTCTGGGTTGACACGAATTCTTGCAGAATCAATTACATACCCCAAATATTTTATGTTTTTCATCACAAATCACCATTTGTCCATATTCAAATAGAGTCGATGTTGTCGAAGAGTGTTGAGTACTTGTTGAAACTGTCAGACATGTTCTTCCCATGATTGACTGAAAATCAAGATATCTTCTAGATAGATAATGGCACACTTGTTGATGAAAGGTTAAATAATGTTATCCATATATCGCACGAAGTTCGCAGGTGCATTGGTTAAGCCAAAAGGCATGACTAACCATTTAAACAATCCTTCCTTGGTTTTGAAAGCAGTTTTCCATACATCGATGGGCTCGATCAGAATTTGATGATATCCCGACTTGAGGTCGAGCTTAGTAAAATTTTTATCACCTTTTCGTTTATCCTTAGAGGGTATATATTCTTCACCGAAATGTTGTTGAGAGACCGATAGTCTTTCTTTGGAACGAGGACGATTGACTTCCACAAGGAGAGGATTTGGGTTGGATGTGATCTTTGTTGATCAAATCTTGAATCTGTTTGCGAGTCTCTTCATTATTGATAATGGATCTTCTGTAAATAGATGCGTTAGGTAATAAAGAACCATGAACAAGTTCAATGGAATGTTTTACATGGAAATGTAGAGGTACTCCATCTAGATATTGAAATATGTTCTGGTATTCATCAGGAATATTGTCAATCTGTTGTTGGTGACGGGAGATGCACTGGTCGGTGAGTCGACTAGTTGGTGTAGTATTCCTAGAATGTTGAGGCTTAATCATTATCAATGCGAATTTCTGAGCATAGTTGATGAGCTTCTTTGTCTGTTTAGCAGATATCATTGCAAGTGTTGGTGTAGGTCATCACTGTGGTATACCATACCATTGGTTTTGTATTTTGATAATCACCTTCTGAGGCCATGATTGATAACTCCCATGTCGATCCAATAAGTAAGGTTTCCCAAATAGGGAATTGGCTGTGGAAAGCAGTCCCATGTCATAGATTAATTCATCTTAAAAAGTCTTAATGAGGTAGGTGAGTTTGAATTGTTGGGTGATCCTTAATTCCTGTCCATCCTTCATCCAATCAATACTATAAGGATGCGAATGTGGAGTGGTGACAAGACCTAGTTTCTTCATGAGATCTTTGGAAACAAAGTTCTTATGGCTACCATTATCCACAATTAGATACAATGGATTGTTTTGAACCCATATCTGTGTATGGAATAGGAGATATTGTTCCTCCTCATCGATGATAGTCGAGGCTATCAGAGTGGTCAATGTTGATGTCAAAAGGGTCGATGCTTCTGGGTTGTATTCTACCAGGGTTTTGTATGACAAGTCAGAGGTCGACAATTTTTCCAAAAATTTCTTTCGAGGCTTGCATTCAGACTTATCATGCCATGATGAATTGTGGTAATGGCACCATTTCCCAGTAGGAGGTTGTTTGCTACATTCCTTTTTGTCTTTTTGAGAGTACTTTTTGCTATGGTTTGGCTTTGGTGAGGTTGGATGAGAAGGGTGTCTTGACTTGTTAGAGTCGACTAGTCACTTCTTGTCAGATGTTCGACCTATCGACTTGGTCATGAAGTGTGTTTTTCCTTTCTGTCTAGCTTCAAGGTTATTGACATAGTGAAATGCATTTGTAAGTGTGTTGATATTTAGAAACTCCATCTCTTGTTGAATGTACGGGGACAATACGCTGACGTACTTCAAAACAAGAAATTTCTCTTCTTCTTGAATGCCAAGTCTTGCCATGAGTTTATAGCACTTGTCGATGTAACTCTGCATGAATTGGTCTTTCCATTGCCTTAGCTACTGCCACTTCTTATACTGTTGTTTAATGTACTTGGGTGGGTGGAACTCCTTCAGGACGTACTCAAAAAATTTCTCCCACGTATCTATGGGGTCTCCGTATTTCTCCATCTTTGTCAATAGATTCTCCCATCGATAGTGCACAGAGGTCGACATATTTAAGGATGAAATGGTGATATTTTTCAGATTATGAGAGTTGATTCATAGAGTAACATGATTCCAGTTGTTGTACCCAATTGTCTATGGATTTTGCGTCAATCTTACCTTCAAGATTTAGTATGTCCAAGTTCATTTGCACTTTGGAAGGACTTATTTTTAAAGATTTGGATCTCGTCAAGGACCCTTCTGAGGTTGAGGTGAATTGCATGAGAATATCATTGAATTGGGTGATCATTTTGGTCCGCTTTCAAGCTAGTGCTTTCTTTATGAGTTGTTTTGACTCGTCAATTGCATGTCTATTGTCTGTTTCTTTGGCCATCTTTGATCTAGTAGTGAGAGTAGGTGGATACTCTAAATTCAAAGGTAGTGTCTTCTTGTATTGTTGAGTTTGCGACCATGTTTGAACAAGCATAAGTCAGTTAACCTCGATAGAAGTGTCTACATGCGACTTAAGCATGAACACGTTATAAATCTACTCTAATACCAATGATCTGGGTGTCCAATTGCATGATGGGGACAACAGTTCGACTGAATGAATCAAGTATTGTTATGGCGGAAGCATAATAATAATAAGAAATGCAGGAAATACACTACACATAGAAACATACACACATACATAGACAATATGCAAGAGTTCGAACCACACTCTTTTTTTTCATTACTGTTCTATTACTTCCTTATTACTCTGATTGTATAATACAATAATGTACATGCTTATATAGAGTGTTGAGAACGCTTGGGTTGTTTGCTCGTTACATTCAGTTACAAGAAGTTGGAACGGTTAATGAATTTCAACCGTTACAGACGAATGGAAGATAGAGAGACAATATGTCATAGTCGCATCGATCACTGGTGGCAACGATGCTTTTTGAAGTGCTAAATCTGTCGAATCCGACATTGAACTTGTCAAAGTCATGTCAAGGTGCACACTTGTCGAAGTTGACAAACAATGCCAACTGTAGGGTGGATTATCATCCAAAACCATGGGCAAGTATACATTAGTCAAAAGTACTATAAATAGAAGGGTGGAGGCCCTCATACCATATGACTTAATTGAAGCACTATTACTCTGCTGAAATTTCCTTGGAAGCCCGTAACCCTTAGTTACCTCTCACTCCTTCCACTTGTTTGAGATACAACACTATTGTGACCTTTCGTGGGAGACCATATTGTTTGGACACCAGAGAAACACACTCTACATTAGCTGCAAGGGCCTGTTTAACAAATGTATTATCCACCATGTACTGTACACATTTGATTAATAAAAAGACTTTCATTTTATACATTCTACGCTCTGGTGTGTGAAAAAGAATCAAATTTACTGTTACTATTTGTTATTGTTACCTACATTCACTTTTATTTTTTATTTATGGCTTCCATGCAATGATATCTAGGTTCATTTTCTATGTTTAGCTTTACATAGTTCAATTTTTACTTGTTTTTACCTAGTTATCTCACACATCTGAGTCCTAAGAACTAGTTCTCTCATGTGCTTCCTATCTTGACTTTTCCAGGCCATAAGCACACCCATTTTCACCTATGTGAGTGTGAAAGCACTCACAACAGAAACAATAACGGTTAAAAGCGCAATCCACCCCTATTTTCATTTATTTTTCTGTAGTTTCCCCATTTATTTTTATAATTTACCATTTTTTCCACTCATTTGCCTCTTTTATTTTGTTCCATTTCTTTATTATATTTCTTTTGTTATATATATATATATATATATATATATATAATATTAATACATTGCTTATATATATATATATATATATATATATATAATATTAATACATTGCTTATATATATATATATATATATATATATATATATTACATATTATGTAATATATTAACTATATTCACTATACAATAATAACTATATATATAATGTTTCATCAAATGGCTTAACTTCAATAATCCTAAAAGGTTGTTGCACACCAAATGGTGTCTATACAGATTCACACTTTGAATGGTGGTGTTTGTTGAAGTCGACATTCCCAAACTAGAGGCATAATTTAGTGTTGACCCACCATGCTGGTGGTAACAATGCTAGAAGATATTGTTGAATTGTTCACAATTGAACCAACACTTGGTGGAGGTAGAAAATCCATATTCACCAGGTTAAGAATTACCATTGATTCATAATATGTGCCACATTGATTTACCCTTAACTCCTATCGTATACATAGTCATACAGTCAAATATGTAACCCAACTAGGAAAAAATAGGGCATAGAGGGTAGACCAAGTCCATGGAACTAATGGAAGTATGATTCTTATAACCCAATGTTTGAGTACCATACTGAGATTAATGGATGAACTTGATGATTAGAATGAATCAATTAGATGGGTATGATACATGGTAATTCATATATGAGCTAATATACAAGTAAGGACGCTATACTAGTTTATTAGGTGTAATCACTCTGCTATAATCCATATTAATGGTGATAAAGCTCATAACCTCATCTTACTTGAGTTAGTTATACTAACAGTGACAAGACTTATATCCCATACAAATCATGTATAGTGCAACAAGCTATACACACAAACTATAATAATATATTATTAATCTATATACTATGTCTTATATGATATGTATCGATTATATTAATACATATAACTATAAATATATAATAATTATTATATAAAAATAAATATAACTATAAATAAATAATTATAGTTATAATTATAACTATAATTATAATAATTAGATATAAATATAACTATAAATATATAATAATAATTATATATTATTAAATCGAGGCTTCAAATTCTGATTGGTCTAGCTATTGCACTGAGAGTGCTGAGATGCTCTACAGTCAAGTAGATGGAGCATGTTGCTAAATATCATGTAGCATTCTTCCCTTTCCAGTAAGTTATTTGAAAAACTTTGACAATGGAACAATGGATCATTGCAAATTTTACAGTAAAATTTTACATTTTCGTAAATTTTAACGTTGCCCTTAGTCTTTGCAAACTAATTAGGTCTATTACAATTACAATTGACATATCTAGAGATGGATGGAAACATGTTATACATAGTTAAAAAACACTATATTATATTATATATAAACACTCTTAATTTGTGTGTGACATATAAAGAAATATCTGATTTTTAGAACATCTTATATAATTATCAAAATAGGATACAACTATGACTAAATTATTCATATTTTCCATCCCATGAATTAATTAGTCATATTTTTTTATTCGAAAACTAAATCGGTCATTCAATTTAATTATTTTTAGTTGTGATCACTTAAAATTGCTCAAATTTGGTTATATTTCACTAAAAAACACTATGGTGACCAATGTTTTTGGTGGTTTAGTCATTTATTTCGCATGGTGACCAACTTTTTTAGTTGTCTAGTCATTTATCACCTACTTTTGTACTAGTGCTAGATCTGAAGTCGTCTAGATGGAAACTTGCAAATACCTGAACTAGAAACAAACAAACTACCATATCTGCAAGCCAAAAAACGGATCCTTGATGTTATATTAGTATACAATAGATTTCATTTCAGATCTACAACAAAATATCGATAAAAAGTTGAAAATTTCTAAAAATTAATGGTGAGGGTTGGGGTTAGATTTTGTTTTTCAAATGTGTAACAAAAAGACTAAGATGTAATAAACTATGACTTGGGTATGATATATAGGGACCTAAATATCCAGAATATGGAGGAATCAACTCTTAAATATGAAGAATTGTTGCTTGCTTGTAAAAAAAAAAAATACTAAAGAAGGTGGAGCATATTAGCTAGCTCTAATACCATGTTAGAATATAGATAATATGCATAAATATACAACAACACATTTACACAAACATGTAAATAAATATCAAAGATATACTAGTCTAGACTTTTATCTATACAAGCAACAATAATCGTGTAGGAACAAGAGAACAATACACTAGATATACATGGTAAAACCCCAAATGGGGAAACATCCACAAAAGGCTTGGTCTTCTATTGATATTAAGAAATTTCCAATCTTACAAGAGAGCTCCACCCCGCATATGCTTCATAGCTTTACAACAACATTACAATTCGTTCACAAGATATAATATCCACAAAGGATTTTCCTCACCCCTATTGAATACCAAGAGGTGTGGAAGAATAACATCCCAAAAAACACGTGGGATAAATGATTCCCCCCCTCTTTATATAATGAATGGTAATAGGATCATATTACTCTATGATGCATGTGGGATAACTCCATTTTATATAAGATTAGAGTTATTTATTTCTTCTAATACTATATAAGGCATCTTACAACATCAATATACTAGACATAATTACACATGTAATATTAAAATTACACATTCCAGCACTCTCAAGATGATAGAATAGGGATTGGTGGGACTCTTTACTAATATGGAACAAAAATTGGATACCTTTTCTTCCAAGGATACAAGGATATTGAAACATCATTATGCGGTTAAGGTTACCATGATTTCTTATTTGAGAAAAGGGAAGATAGAGATCTGATCTTTTGAAATGGTCCTTACTCCATGGGATCTCATGGAATGTATCTGAATAGATGGACCATGTATTTTGATCCAAATAGCTATATCCCCTCCATTGTTCCCATTTGGGTGAAGGTCCCGCACTTGCCCCTTTATTATTTGTTAGACAAAGATTTGGAATCTATTGGGAACTTGTTGGGATGGTATATTGACAGATTTGAACCCAACCCCCCCCTGTTTTACTATGCCAATATTTGTGTGGAGGTTGAATTGGAAAAACGTTTGATTGAATCAATTAACCTCACTTTATATGGATGGACTCATGAGCAAAAAATGGATTATGATTAGATCTCTTTCAAATGCAAGATATGTCATGAATACATACATTTTGCCCAAAATTATTCAAAGAATATGGAGAAAGATCTTGTCAAATAAAAATAAGTTGGTTGGTAGAAAATATCAAAGAAAGGAAAAAACCCCTCATAAGAAGCAACATCATCCAAACCCTTTGTATCTACTTGTCCCTCCTCACCTAACAAGTTTCATGTCCTTGCGAACGAGACAAAATAAGTTAGTGGAGCGGAGCCATCTCCTCTTGAAGTGCTGCTTCTTGGTGGCTCAATTCACATCATATCTTCATTGTAGTCGGTTGTTGAGCAAGTGGGCCTGGATAATTTGAATTCCATTCTCCCTCCAAAACCAACATAAGAAATAAATAGTGGGAATAGTTTGACATGAGTATTAACTCGAACTTAAGCAAAGCCCTCGAGGTAGGATTCATTGAAATATTTGGAAGAGGTAAGGTCACCACAAAAGAAAGAAGATAGAAAATCTATGAAGTAGATTCATTAAGAGGAGGATACTAGGAACAAATCAAAGAAAAAAATGCCTCGTTGTGTAAAAACATGAAGAGCACCAAATTTCGTCAATCGGTGTGGGATCAAAACAATGAACCGAGTGGTAAGTTCGACTTCTAGTCCAAGAAATAATGAAACTTGTATCCTAGAATTGTATAGGTTTAGGGGGTAAACAAAAGATCAAAGAAATATAGAATATAATGTACAGAGAAAAATCTCCTTGCTGTAAGAAAATAAAATAATAGAGGAATAACAATCAACAAGATGCAAATGTAAAACACATTAATACATTACAAGAGAGACACTGATATAAAGTGGTTCACCCAAGATGGGCTATGTCCACACATAAATTGTCAGTCCTTTTATTATTATACTGTCCAACAAAATGAAGGGATACAACCTGCAACACAACCACTGCACTTCCTCTTCATTCTCTCACAGTCTCTCTCACACAATCACAAAGATCGTTTTTCACAATGTTACAATACAATACACAACCGTATTAATGTTAGTTTTTATAACTCAGTTGGTTCTTCCCCATGATTTTGATGTCACAAGGGGGGGACATAATTTGTATTTTTCCGAGTGAAACTTTTAATGTAAAGTGTGTTTTTATATTATTAAAGTGAATTTGTACTTTATAAACTTAAAGCGACTGTAAGTTGCGGGACCCAAAAAGTGCATTTAATGTATTTAATAAAGTGAATATGTGCATTAAATGAGAGCACTTAGATAAAGTTAATCTCATCCTTTGATTAAGTTGGTTGAGTTAGTTACGGTTAGTTTGGGTGAAATAACGTATAAAAGAATGCCTAGGGAAAANAGAGAGAGAGAGAGAGAGAGAGAGAGAGAGAGAGAGAGAGAGAGAGAGAGAGAGAGAGAAATAATTTTCTTGAGAGGAAATTTCTGATTATGAAAGAGAGAATGATCATCAAATTAAAGGCACAATTCCCAAGACATATGTAGCATCATTGGACCATACAACCAGAATCCATATAGTCATTATTGCAGACCGTACATGCACAAAAATCGAAGTAAATTACAGGCATGAATTTTGAGACATAATTTATGCATTTAATGCTGGGAAGAATCCGTACAGTCCATATTTAGCTCAAATATCGAGAAAGTTACTATGTACAGTTCGCATGTGTGGGTTGATTGTGCGTATTTTTTGGCACGTTCTTCAATGCATATTTACAAAAGAGTGTTTCTGAAATTATTTTGATGGTGAAGAAATTCTGAGTTGTTGAATTTCTGAATTCTCTCATAAATAAAATTCTTTCTCTGGGTTTTCCTCTGGTGAGGTTTTGCCCTGGGCTTGGCCCTAAATTTCTGTGTTATCGCATTTTTCTTCATATTGAAGTTGAGTGCATTGGTGTTTATACTTAGAGCTATCAGATAAATTCATCTTATGAATTGTTAGTTCATATAAGTTATAAATCATATTTGCAGTCAAGTGTTTGATAAAAGTTCTAAATAAGTTTTTTTATAAAATTTCTTCATGGTATCAAAGCGTGATTGCTGAAGAAGGTGTGTTAAGTTGTGTGATATAGAATAGAAGAGATTCAATCTAGGGCCAGTTAAAGTTTATCAGTTGAAGTCATGACCTCATCAAGATTGCGATATGAAGACAGACTGGATGGGTCTAATAATTTCAACCCTTGGAAAGAGCACATAACCATATTATTCAAAGAGTTGGAGCTATGAGATATTGTTGGTGCTTCTGACACAATCACAGTTCCCACAGATGATGCTTTGAAGACTGCTTTTGACAAGAAAGATATCAAGGCACAGAGAATCTTTTTGGACTCCATAAAAGATCATGTGATACCTCAAGTCACAGGTAAGTCATATGCTTTTGATATTTGGAAAGCTTTATGTACATTATCCAAGTAAGAATCTGAATATAAAGATTGTTCTCAGAGAAAAACTAAGGAATACCAAGATGACTGATGTTGATACAATAATCACTTATCTCACAAAAATTTCTCAAGTCAGAGATGAACTGGGTGCTGCTGGTGAGAAAGTGAAAGATGAAGAGCTTGTTAGATATGCTCTTAATGGGTTCATTGCAAAATGGCACACATTTGTGCAAGGAGTAGTTTCTAGAGAAAAACTTCTTGATTGTACAAGGTTGTGGGATGACTTTGTTCAAGAAGAGACTCGGGAGGGAACTCTCCAGAATGACACTCAAAGTAGTGAAGAAAATGTAGCCCTTCTTACCAAAGGAAAAGGTAAAGGGGGAAGAAAAGGGAGAAAGACCTTCGTAAGGTTCGTTTTTATAACTGCAATAAGTTTGGACACTATGATAGTCAATGCCCTAAGAAGAAGGATGAAGACAAAGAGGGAGAAGCATCAGTAGAAGTACTAGATTTTGCTGCCAAATTTGAAAAGGAATTTTCTTTGGCATCAGTTGAGACTAGTATAGATAGTTCAGTGGATTACCATGACACATGGATAGTTGACAGCGGGCAACTAGCCATATGAATGGAAAGTATGGAGTTTTTAAGAGGATAGAAGAAATTGCTCTAGGACACTTTGTTGAAACAGATATTGGAAATCCTCAGGCAGAGATAAGAGGAGTTGGAGCTGTGAAATTCCAACTAGATCCGGGATAAATTCTTGAAGTAAACAGGGTATTGTTTGTTCTAGGTATGAAAGTTAGAAGACTTTCTATGTCATCATTGGAGGATGATGGGTATGGACTCTTTGTCAATACATGAAAAATGTTTCTATATAAGGTAGAGAACCTAGTTGGTACCACAATTTTACTAAGGAATAGAAGAGACATACTTTATTTTCTGCAAGGAGAAGTGATGTTTCCAGGGTCGGGTGGATGGTTATATGAGATTGAATCTGAAGATGAGGCAGGTGCATAGATGATACCTTCAAATTAGGAGAGCTATACTGGTAGTAGACTCAGCCAATATGAAGGTTGTGAGCATAGGTAGGGGTTTAGAGAGGATTCCCCTCACAACTCTCAATTTAGAATTGTTTTTTGACATGGATCTCCAGGTCACATTCCAGAGCAAGAGTGGTGCAGGGGGGATCGACCACAGCCAACCTTAATAGCACCTCCAGGATCTAGTGGCTCCTACAATTAGCAGGACTGCCAAATTTATCCCTTGTCCAAATTCTATGCTAGATTTTCCTCCTCGCAATTCATCTTCCGCAACAAGGTTTTCCGAAACTATGTCTTCGTAACCACCTTTCCACAACAATCCTTCCCACAGAACTATTTTCGTAACAGGCCTTCCCACAACACTGTTTCCACAACCACCTTTTCGCAAGTGGGTTGCAGGATGTGGGATGCGTGACCAACTTTCCAAAGTTGCTCCCCCACAACTCTCCTCCCACAACTTTTCCTCCGCAACTCTCCCGACCGTCAGATATTTGAGGCCTCCTCCACAACCGTTGATCTACTCTTTGGCATGGATCTCACAGATCTTTGTAGATCCATTATCGCCTTCATATCTTTCGATGCGAATCTCTCCTGACTGTCAGATCTGCATCTGCGGACTCGATCTCCACCGTTCGTTCTCTGCAATAAACTAGTTAAGGCCGAAAACTTGTGCTCTGCGCCGATTGATCATGGAATCGATCAATCCAGCCTGCAAAATTGAAGAGTAATTAGCCTAACCCTCCTATGCATGCATGTAAAAACTATTCCAGCCATTCAAGCAATAATTTCATGCATGAATCAATGATTTTACATAAATACATAGATGTTCAAAAAACCGTCGAAGTCGGATCCACCCAGACACACAGTTCAAACAATAAATGCATAGAGGCCAATAACAATGCAAACACACAACTACTCTTCCTATTAAGCAAACACACATGTACACCACTTAGCTCACCTTCTCCTATCTTCTTAAAATATTTACAAGCGGAACTAGACGCAAGTCTGTCCGTCTCTCTGCAAATGGGATTCTAACCCAGAAGAATAGAACTGAAGAACATAACCCCATCTACTTCTCTAATCTTCCTATTTAACCTAAACTACTACCCCCATCCCTGAGTGGTCCTATAACCTAAAACAAACCACTGCCACTCATGATGAAATGTCCCTGTCCAAAACAAACAAACTGTGGATTGATCTCCACTTAGGGAGTCATGATCCACAATTATTCCTATTGGTGCTAACATAATATGAATCAGGAAAAACAAAAATATGCCACAGCATGTGACCAACTCGTCACATTGCTGGTATGCCACGATGCTCCTGCATCCGACTCCCCAACTTGAAACTTTCCATGGGCTCCTATCCGTGAGCTCCCTTTCTGCTACTTTTCTGTAAGTTTGCAACAGATACTCAAAGTGTAAGTTTAAGCAGTGTTCTCATCTCGAACAACCCCTTCAACCATACTTTCCAGCACTTTACCAGCAAATAATTTCTGGTACATGTCCTGATTCCACAAAACAGTCATTATCACCTTTCACTTGACCTGCAAATCAAAACATACCACTATCCATCACCATCCTTGTGATTTCCAAAAGAAACCATGACCTCTTGGTCACGTAACTTTAATCTTCAGTCCTCCTGGATCCCATATCTTGTTTTGTACTTGCTCTTAATCATTAGTCTTGTAATGAAATTCCTAGTCATGACTGTCTGAACCTCACTGTCATTGTTCCTCTTACATCTCTGCATGAAATGCCATAACTCATCTATCTCCTCATCCAGTCTGCTTCTTTGCTGAAACATCTTTCTCTGCCCTTCTCCACTGCAACCTTCATTTTCCTAGAAGTATAAAGAACTTCTAAAGCATAGCGGACTATCTTTTCGACATTGCGGAAGCCAAATCGCCAAGCCTGCCGAAAGAGCTTCAGACTCCCTCGCCGATACATCAGAGCTCATTTTCTCTTCTCCTCGGGTTAGATGTTCCGAGCTTAGCACTTAGTGGTGCCGATATCCGATCATGTTTATTTTGCTATCGAGATGTTTGACTGGAGTAAGCCGGATTACTAGTGTCTATCATTGCCGGCGTTGCGGGAGACTAGTTCTGAGACGTTCCGAAAGCATCTTGTTCTTTCGTCGACTCCTTAAAGCTTAGAGTTTCTGAGTTCTGATACTCGTTCCAACAGTAAAGCACACGATGGTATAACTGTACATTGCTGACGTTGCGGAGGAGGATCATTTTGGGTTCCGAGCATAGTGGTTAGTGGTTCTGATATCTGATGGACTTAATGTATCCTGGTTCTGTATTTCTGTTTGCGCCCGCCGTTGCGGAAGTCCTCCAGTTTATCCTTTCGATTGATTTAAGTTTGTCCGCTGATAAGTTTCCCGCTGATCGTTATATATAGAGAGGCCATGTATTATATTGTTTTATTCGTATTGTGACTTGTCATTCGCATTGGATTTATCGTTTGCAACGTGGAAGCAACCTGGAGAAGTCACGCACGCATAACTGTCAAAACCTGGTTTGTTTGCTCTGCACCCATGGATTTTCATCCTGTCTGGTCACTCTCATCGCTCTTGAATGTAGGTTTACTTGTAGCCCTGTTACTTTGGATAATATTAGCTGATTTTTGAACCGTTAAGTGTGTTGGAGATTAGGTTTCGATTTTTCCGGAGGCGGGGTTTTCCCGAGTAGGAGGTTAGAAATATTTTTCCTCCTTACGGTGATTTCGTGGATGTTTTATAAGTGTAGAGGGATTTTAGCCCGTTATTGAGTTTTCAGTTGATGGGAGTTCTGAGTCTATACACTATTGAAGCGTTATGGACGTGTCTGTATCGACGCGAGTTGTTAAGGCATGGTACAGATAGGTGTTTCGCTATTTGCACCACCCTTTTCTTGGTCTTTTCATGATGAGCCAAAGGATAGTAAGTCGTTTTTCTTGTAGTTACCATATCCCGTGGGACTCAGGAGGGTTTTTCTCGAGGGATTGCTGCGTAGGTTTTAGTATTTTGAAATTGAGATTGGTGTTGAGATCCAACGGTAGAATCAATGTAATAAGTACCTGTGTGAGACAGAGGTTGCTTGGTCAATTAAGGTTTTGAGACAGTGGAGCTTAGGCAAATTTAGGAAGTAGTTTGCAGGATTTTTCCTTGATAAATCTTTCATTCGTAAAACTACATTTAACTTATTTTAAACAACATGCATGTCGAGGAGGTAAATAAATTGATATATTTTCTTGTATATTGCTTAAACACTTGCTAAGAGCTCAGTTAGCCTAAAAACATGTTTTTGATTGTGACAGGTTGATCGCTATAACAACAACATGTCAAAGAGACAAAAGAAGAAAGCTCCTATGGTTGAAGGAGATTCTGAAGTAGAAATAAACACCAAAGTAGAGTTCATCTACCAAGATACCAAAGCCACTACTCAAATTGAACAAGACTACAAATGGGAAGAAATCTATAGAATGATCTCAAACCAAAATGTACTTGATGCCGGGTTCGAGGAACTGATGATCTATGCCAACATTGAGAAGTCAGCCCTGATGAAAGTAGCTACGAGGCCCGAGTTATTTCCCTGTTCAGAAGTAATAGGTTGGATTCTGCCTAGGGCAGATGTGATGACCATGATTCTAGAGAACAATGCAAAGCAAGGCTATGCTGCATATAGCCCTGCATATGTCTCCATGGCATATCATCTACCTTCACCACAGGTCTACCTAATAGAGAGTTGGTTGAAGGAGATAGCTATGGACCTGGTAGAAACTGTAAAGAGAATGATGATACCAGGAAATAATTTTCAAACTAGACCTTCCAGAGGATATGACACCTCTACTCTCCGTGCTCCCTATAGGTTTATTGCATTGATGCTCAATAGGATTTTTAGCAGAGCACATGGGAAGAGCTTCAAGATAGGTTGGATACCGGTTATCTTCTTTGTGGCTACCAAAGGAACCATCTTTAACTGGGCAAATATAGTGTCGAATAGCCTCTCTACATGTATATCAACAGCCTTAGGAGGGGTATCTCAAAAGAAATCAGAATTTTATATGAGCTCTATCTTGATTGATTGCATATTGTGCACCCAGTCTTTTCCTGCTTTGAGATGTAACTGGGAGAAGGATAGAACCCTAGTGTATGCAGCTTATAAATTATTGTGGGCACATAAGTACCATAGTTATTATAGGGAAATTTGCGAGCATTTTATTATGCCCTTATATACCCTAATTTTCCTGACTGAATGTAGTTACATGTCTGAAGAGGCATTTAAAGTCATACATGAGTTTGGGGATTATTATTTGATGGAGGATGGATTATATGTAAGGATGTATGGTGACTCCAGAACTCCTTCCCTACTCCTGAAATATGCCACAGATTATGTACTCCATAAGGAGGCAGTCAGACAGTTGTATATTGGTGGTGTAGGCAATTTTCTGTTTGAACATAAGAAGGCAACATACCCTGTAGTACCTTTCTTACTTGGAAGCTATAAGTTTTCAAGGGCAAAGTAGGAAACATAATTTGTTAAGGAGCTAGAATATTTTCGTTTTGGTGAAATGACTTTTCATAGAAATGAATCCCATAACAAAGTAGCTGACTACTACAAAGAAGGAGGAATTCATTTTGAATATACTGATTTTTGGGACAAAGATGAGGAGACATTCCGAAATGCAAAGAACATAACCGCCCTCAAGAAGAGATTCAAGCAAAAAATAACAACTATGGGTGGAAAAGGCAAAACTTCAGAAAAGGCTAAGAAGTTAGAAGAAGAAGAGGCAAAGAAAAGAGAAGAAGATGCCAGAAGATGAGCACAAGAAGTAGAAAATTGGTTAAGAATTGAAGAGGAAGAAAAGAAACGAGCTGCTGAAGAAGCAGCTAGGAAAGAGATGAGAGCAAAAAGATAAAAAGAAAATATGAAGATATGCTGGGCGAAGTCAGGACTTCAAAAACGGAATGCCAAACTCTGCAAGTGGATAAGAATGCTCTAGAAATATCTGTAGAGAACACAGAGAGGAGTGCTCAAGCTACCTTAGCCAAATTACAAAGGCTACAACTAGAGCATCAGATGTTAAAGACTGAGAAGGATGATATTCAATTATCATATGGGAATTTAAGTGAAGAGAAGAACAAGTTGGAGAGCAAGATTACTGAGTTAGAAATGGAGAAGGATACTGTAGAGGAAAAGGAGAAGCAGTATCAGATGTAGGTTGCAGCCTTAGAAGAGCATAAAGATTCATTGACTGCATCACTTAAGGATGCTATGGAGCAGAAAATCGACACCCAGCCTTTGAAAGAGCATGTTCTGAGTCAAAGAAAAAGAATCCATCAAATACAGATACGGATAGAAGATGAAAGGTGCAAAATTTTGCAGATAGACACCAGGCTAGAAGAAATTATAGAGACCACTTCATACTTCCTGGATAGGTCTCAAGATATATTGGAGATTCTAAAAGGAAGAATGGTGTGGGTAGAGACAAATAAGGAATCTCCCACGGAGCTAGCAATAAAAGATCAACAAACTTTAAAGCAGGAGTATGAATTACTGGAATTTGCAATTAATGTAGCAAAGGAGTTCAAGAAAATAGTGAAAAAGACAAAGGCAGCACGTGCTGAATTTTGCAGGAGAGTGCTCTCCACATACAATCGATGTCAGACTTCTACAGAAAAGAGATTAGATGTGCTACCAGAGCACGAATTGTTTCTAAAACAGTTATAGGACATGTACCAAGAAGACGAGCAAGAAATCTAGTAGGTCAAGGACCTAGATGACTGGATATTGAAAAATGTGGTGGCACATGCAGCCGTGAGCATACATCTATTAGAAGACCAGCTGTGCCTAAGTCCTGCTAGGATAGAGGGGGTAAATACCCAAGATGCTAAATACGAAATTAACATTCGATTTCTTGAACCTTCTGGGTTTGAAGGCATAGCAGCAGAGGCTCATGCATGGAAGAAGTTCATCAGCGAGCAATCTGGCCCTTCCTCATAAAGTGTTTTGGAAATATTGATTTAAAATGTAATATATTGTATTAATTATGTGCACAAGCTATAGGACAAAATTTTGGAAAATGGAAGGTTGGGGAAGCTCAAAAGACAATGAGGGGCAGCCCAAGAGTTTTGTTTTTTATATAAATATAGGGGAGTTTTAGATAGAAAGGGACCTTTTTTCCAAACTATCTTGAGAAAGTATTGTAAGAAGAACTATTTCATTTTACAATAATGAATCATATGTTTCTACTAGAGGAAGTTCTGTGGATTTTTCAAATGTTTGCTATGGGCTAGTTGGATATGAACTATTTCTTTTTTAGCTTGTTTCCATTAACTGTGAGATCGTTCTAACTCATCGTATTTTTTCATGTTATGAATGTGCTCTGGTTTATTTTTACGAAATTTCCACATTGAGTAATGAATGTTTTAATTAACAATAAGCTATCTTGTTGTTTATATTTCTATTGATGTTCATGTGTTATGAAATGTTAACAGCTGTCTGTGATTTTTTCTTTATGCATGCACTGCAGTACATTACTCACCATTAATGATAGTTTCGCTCCCTAGAGATAGGTTAGCAAGTCTTAGTTAGTTTCTTGTTGTTTGTGATTTAGATGCAAGAGAGGTAAGAACCTGCACATCACATTGTGACCCTCCTCGTTATCTCTATCGTCTGCATTTAGTTAGGCACTTGCACATCATACCTAAACATTAAAAAAAAACTAAAAACATACACTGTGGTCTGGGACGTAACCGGTAAAACACTTTAATTGTTACTTGACCTACAGTAGTCGGATCGTAAACTGGACAGATTCCCCATACCAAACAATAACAACCTAATTGGGAACGTTTATTGGGAAGAATCCCTACTGTTGTTACCTGCGATTTTCCATGCCTCAACAGTTTTTTGGCACTAGAAGGAGGGCCACTAGTGCATGGCTAGCCGAGGAAGCCCGCTTCCTCGAAATCACTCCATCGATGACAGTTCTGAAAACAGTTTGCTTCACAAACCCACTCTTGAAGATAAAGATGAGGGGTATCTGTATCCCATTGATAACGAAGTGGTTGATGATTTAAGAAGAATTACCAGGGCATATGTGAAAAAGATTGGAGGATTACCTATTATCTTTGTCCTACCAAGAAGAGAGTATTAGAAGAAAGATCGCCCTCAACTAGAAGACTTAGTGTTGGTAGAATATCTTGAAGAACTGGTAGAAGCACCCTTACAAGAAGTCGACCAACCTTTAGATTGACCTTATTGTTCACCTTTCTAGATCCCTGTTCAGTCGCAACCTCATACTCCACTTAGAATCATGGCTAATGTAAATGCAAATCAGCCACCTCCACAACCTGCTTGGAGGGCTAGGTCGCCTTTAAATTTGACACCTCCCTTGCATGATTTGCCTCAGGATTTTGACAAGATGTTACCTAAGTTTGAACCAAGTGAAGGAATCCTGGTAGATGATCATTTGTAGAGTTTTTATTTGGATGTAGAAGGAATATGAGTTGGATAGTATGAAGATGTGGTCTGTAGATTGTTTCCGCACACCTTGAAAGGAAAAGCAGCCTCATGGTATTTTTCCCTACCTGCAAATTCAATTACAGATTGGAATACTTTTGAGAGAATGTTTAGAAGCAAGTACGCAGTCCAGAAAACTCATGTAGCATTAATGAAAGGATTATGTGCTCTTAAGAAAGAAAGGAAGGAAAGAGTGCAAAATTTCACTCAAAGGTTTGTTGCTTACCTAAACAATTTCACTACAGCTAATAAACCATTTGAAAAAGCTCTAATTGAATACTATACCTCAACTCTCAGTCTTGATCTAGCCATGTTTGCCAATTCTATGACATTAGTAATGTGTTAACACTCCATTTTCAACAGTCTATTTATGGGCCTGACAGAAGTTCGAGGAGGGTTCCATTCCTTTAAAACATTATGTGAACACCATTCAGGTTAGTAGAGGCTCATGGTCCATGTTTTAGAACTGTCAGACGATGAAGAGAGATCAATCTACGATGATAGACTCTCCCGGAGGTAAAGGATCGTGGCAGCATGGACGGTAGAGACAGGCGTCATAACCCAACGATCCAGGATCACAATGAAGAAGAGTAGTGATAGGTCATGGTTTTGGCCCAAGATGCGAGAGGACGGTCAAAGTTTGGATTTCGCAGAGTCCGTTAAAGTAGGCAAACAAATGAAAGGCCGAGATCAAAGCAAAGCCCAATCAACAGCCCGAAACAGTTTCGCTGAGCAAATATGCTCGATGGAAGGAGCTTTTCAAAATCGTGACAAGGTTAAAGGTCAGAAGCATTCGACGATAGAGATGAGACCAGGAGGAGATGCATGATCCTAAACAATTTTGCATCCCAAACTAGCAAGGATGAAGTATCGATTTCAGATTGCGAAGAGTGGTACCAGCTGCGAAGATAAACGATTGCGACAAAGAAGGGAATAGATCAACGGTTGAGGTTCTTTTCACGATCCGAACTAGCACGGACAACATCATGGTCCCGGTTCGCAAAGAGGTGGTAGGACCCACTCGGATCGATGGTTGCATGAAGAGGTCGATACAGATCGACAGGTAAGAAGATGTCACGATCCAAAGCTGCCCATTGTATCAAGAAAGGAGAAATTGGTGGCGAAAGTGAAGAAACATGGATGGAAGATGTGAAAGGTTCCCCCAAATAGAAGGGCTGAGAAGGCCTCCAAGCTACGGGTATTGCATCCAGTGTGGAGATGACAGGGGAAGGGACATTCATACGTGTAATCCACCTCCTGGCGGGAGGGCTGATGTCCCCAAATGCTGTCTTTGGTAAACCTAAGGCAGAGGTCCCATCCAATGACACTAACTTCCCTGATTCCACAGGTCCGACACGTGGTTCACGTGGGAGAAACAGTAAGGAAATAGGAAGTGCAAGTTTTGAAATGATGAATCAAACATCTACACAAAGTTAAGAAAAGCCACGAACCGAATCCACTCAGCACTACCGTCACAGTGAATGAATGGGAAAGAAAGGTCAAATCCACAATCCTTGAAACCAACTTGGAAGCCACATGGGAATTGCTTAGAATCTTATCCATATCAGATAATATAATTGAACATTAGAAAGAAAGATCCCCACCCTAGCGTCACACATGCTACTGTCACGTCGCCCGGTATTCAAGATTATGGCCATCTCCAGGCCGTCTCGGCTTACCCTACATAGCTCCATCTTCTGAAGTTGTCGAGGTATGGAAATGTATAGGTGGTGAGAGGTAAAGGTTGGACCACGAGAAATGTTGAGTCCCTTCGCAGACAGCCATGGCTGTGTAGTTTGAGAAGTTAGTTCGACAAGGGGTATTAATGGTTCGTGAACATGAAATTGTGTTTCTTCGTCTACCTGGTTATCTGCATCAAGAAATTGCCAACCACAGGGGAACAGATGTTAAACAACTAAGGAGGTTCAACTATTTCCACACATCCTTACCCTCAGATGTGCGGTGCATGGGTTTTTACATCCCGAGGACATTTCTTCGACGCCTGCAATGGCTATCACGACCTCCGAAGTCCCAATGCACAATGTTGGCAGAGTTGTTGGAGCGAAGGCTCAGTATTGGATAGTGAAGGTCCGAAGCCTTCATCACTGGCCTTATGATCTCCACTTAACGACCTTGCCACAGATGAGGAGGATGTCAAACACACACCCAACTACGTGGCCTGCGATAAAACCCTCCTTGTAGGAAGGAGAGAGCAGTACAAGGATGATAAGTCTCTTAAGACGTTTATCATCATCAAGTGCATGGCCACCCTTTTCCCGGTTCCCTCCTATAACAGTGTTACCTGGAGAAGAAAGAGGTGGTAGATGAGGTTGAGCAGGGGAAAGTTACAAACTGCCTTGCTAGTGTGCGCCCACGCAGAAAGCCGCATTTGAACACGACGAAAACACACGCTTTGGACAGAGAACGAGGCGTTATACTCATAATCCATAATAACGACCAAGCATGTCAATGCTGTCACTCGGGCCGAATGCGCCCACTAGCTCCATAATGTTTGTTTATATTTGTAAAACGTGGCAATAGTTCCACTCTCTATACTGTTAATGCATGATTGTGACTGGAAACAGTTTCTTAGGTTTGTTTCGGAGAATAATCTCAGCACTGAAGTATTATAAATACAATCTTGATAGGGGAAAAAAGAGTTAGCTGGAGGGTCAGGAAACCTTCAAGGGCTAAGGTTCTCTGTTGTAAAATAAGATCTGGTTCCTATGTTATGAATAAAAATTGCATAGGAAGAGTTGTTTCTTAAGACAGAAATTCATGTGTCATTGCTTCTTTCAATATGTATTTTCTTTATGTGAAATGTGCATCCTATCTTCATTCCAGTTTGTTGATTTCTTTCATGTCTGTAACTGAGTGTATAACAGTTAGGAATTAATACATGCTATGCTCCTCCTGTTGTTTCAGACATTTATCAAGTTTTCTTCTAAAGTTGCATGGAATTCATCTTGCTGGTGCTCCATGTGATGGGCTGTTCTCTCTTGTCCCCTAACCACCCGCTAAATATCTCCTGATTGCGAGATCAACAACTATCTTGCCTCTGTCTACAACCCCACGCCATTCTTTTCCTCATGCAAATGTTCCCTACTCAGGTTTTCAACTCCATTGCCAATGGTCCCTTTCCCTGATAATCCCACCTGCATCTCACGTCACTCTACTTTGTCCGATTTCATGAGTCCGGCCTCCTGACCATCCTTGAGCGAATATCTTATGTGAAGTAAAATATGAAGACAAGCGAGAGATCCCTCTGTGACTGCGCAGGGCTGGAGGCACAGTCTAAAGTGGTTCTCCTGTTACCCAGGAGCGGGCCTTCCTTCAACCTTGGGGCTCAATCCCAGTGCTAACAAACTGGCACCGTTGCTGGGGACAGAATTGAAGACCCTCCCTGGGAAAAATGACATGGTTTTAGATCTGGTTGTTGATGGTGAACAATGATCAGATATCAAGAAGGTTGAGCACTTTTCACCTGGCGACTCCACTCTTGAAGGGTTCAGACTTTAGTGACTCCGCTGGTGGTATGACCCAGAAATCAAATGATAAAAAAGAATGGGCAGGCTCCATCTGGAAAAATGAACCTCTTGTAAGGCTCAAAGAATGCATGGCGGAAGGTCAAGATGCTCGAGTTTACGTTTCTTCCAAGAAGATTTGTTCTATCTTGTAAGTTTGTTCTTATCCTTCCCTAAATTTATCAGAGCAGCCTTCTATGGTTCAACTCATTCTGAGCAGAGCTATGAATATATTCCTATTTATCCTTCTCTATGAACCGAAAGCGTTGCGTCGTCTTGTACATTTGGTTATGACCTGGATTTTTTTCCAAGGGCTCGCGACGTCAAAATCCACCCCTATGAAATTCATGAAACCTCTGACGATAGCGTAGCTATTGTTCCTAACCTGGTCTCTCCCCTTTCTCCAAGCCGGTACAAGCCGTTAAAACTACCTCCCATCCTCCATGATTTTCCCGCGAAACATTACAAATACCTCCCCAAATTTGATGGAGAACCCAAAGGCTTCACCACTAAGAAACATTTACAAACCTTTGAGCATTTCTCTGACCTTTTTGAGATAGAACATGATGATGTCTACATGAGGGATTTCACCTAGTCCTTGCAACGAGATGCTAAAGAATGGTTCAAGCACTTGCATCCTAAGTCCATCAACACTTGGGAAGAGTTTTCTTGCACCTTCTTAAATTTTTGGGGTAGGAGAAGGCCACTGGATCAAATACTTTAAGAATTTTATTCCCTGAAGAGACATGAGGGTGAGACCTTATCTAGTTTTAACAGAATATTTACAAGATTTTATTATAACGTGAGCAAGGAGGTCCAACCTCTTGAGAACGCTGCTAAAATCTATTGTGTAGCCACCTTTCCTCCTGAGCTGTGGCTGCTTCTTTTGGAAAGAAAATCAACCACTCTGCAGCATATGTTTACTGATTGTCTGGAGGTTGAGGAAAACCTTGAGATGTCAAAATCTTATCAAGCCAGGGAAGCGGCGGGGAATTAAAAGATACATTAAAATTGGTTGGGCCCTACAAGCAGAATGGGAGAGTCTCGATCCCGCTAAAGCCCTCTCCCGGTATACAAAGAGATGACCGGCCCGATATAGGAACATGTGATCTTGCAGGCCTATTCTCTGAAGATTGTGACCTGTGCCACCTCGGGTCCATACAAGACAATTTTAAGAAGGAATCGATGCAGCTGTGTATGATGAAATGAGGAAGAATACCTGCGGGATGTACCTAAGAAGTTGGCCATTGAACCAAGACCTGCTGATGGAAAGGACCAAGATGCTATGCGAAGTTGGGAGGTTAAAGCAGAAAAGGACGATAAGGGCACTAAAGGTGATAACCTACCCTTGTGTTATGCCTCTTTTGAATTAATATGATACATGATTAGAGCTTCTAAGCAAAAACAGAAAGAAGGGAAGATGGTGCCGTCCAGAAACCTGTATGTAAGTGGAGATGATAAAAAGAAACTACCATGCAATCCCTCTCCAGCTACCGATACGTCAAGGGTTTGTGATGGGGTGTCAAGCCACGGAGAAGGATGCAGCAACCCTCAAATCAATACGTTTTCTGATATTTCACCTTCAGAAGCACCACCTCACATAGGGGGAATATGCCTACTCGGTTCCACCGGAGGAGTGGGGGACCTCCCTCTTGAGGCACATCAAGCTCTCGTTGCAGAAATTTCAGGCAAAAAAGGGGAGGTTTCATTGAAGAAAGATTCTGTGGGCCCTCTTCTACAATCTTCCGGGTATCAGCCAGACAAATCACTAGAAGAAGGGAGTTCCAGACAACTTTCCCACAAGCAGAAGATAGAGTATGTTGGAGGTGTGTGCCCACGCAGAAAGCCGCATTTGAACATGGCAGAAACACACGCTTCAGACAAAGAACGAGGCGTCATACTCATAATCCATAATAACGACCAAGCATGTCAAAGCTGTCACTCGGGCCGAATGCGCCCACTAGCTCCATAATGTTTGTTTATATTTGTAAAATGTAGTAATAGTTCCACTCTCTATACTATTAATGCATGATTGTGACTGGAAACAGTTTCTTAGGTTTGTTTCAGAGAATAACCTCAGCACTAAAGTATTATAAATACAATCCTGATAGGGGGAAAAAGAGTTAGCTGGAGGGTCTGGGAACCTTCAAGGGCTGAGGTTCTCTGTTATAAAATAAGATCTGGTTCCTATGTTATGAATAAAAATTGTAGAGGAAGAGTTGTTTCTTAAGACGAAGATTCATGTGTCGTTGCTTCTTTCAATACGTATTTTCTTTACGTGAAATGTGCATCCTGTCTTCATTCCAGTTTGTTGATTTCTTTCATGTCTGTAACTGAGTGTATAATAGTTAGGAATTCATACATGCTATGCTCCTCCTGTTGTTTCAGACATGTATGAAGTTTTCTTCTAAATTTGCGCAGAATTCATCTTGCTGGTGCTCTATGTGATGGGCTCTTCTCTCTTGTCCCCTAACCACCCGCTAAATATCTCCTGATTGCGAGATCGACGACTATCTTGCCTCTATCTGCAACCCCATGCCATTATTTTCCTCATGCAAATGTTCCCTACTCAGGTTTTCAACTCCATTGCCAATGGTCCCTTGCCCTGATAATCCCACCTGCATCTCACGTCACTGTACTTTGTCCCATTTGAGGACTCCAGCCTCTTGACAATCCTTGAGCAAATATCTTATGCGAAGTAAAATTTGAATACAAGCGAGAGATCCCTTTCTGACTGCGCAAGGCTGGCGATGCAGTCTAAAGTGGTTCTGTTGTTACTCGGGAGCGGGCCTTCCTTCAACCTTGTGGCTCAATCCCGGTGCTAACATAATGAATCAATTATTGGACTCCAAACTGACAGAAACTGGTAAGGAGGAAGAAAAGGATCATGAACCTACGGAAAAACAAGAGGAAGATACTTTAGTTTTATGGGATTGTGTCTCTACGTTTGATACGGAAGAGGAAGATTTTCTGATACAAGGGGAAACACTAGAAACTAATGTAACAATAAGAAGTCAGAATCTGTTAAAAGAAGATAAGTCAATTCTTCCTAAGATTAAGAAACTTCAAGAAAACATGAAGAAGATACAGAACAACGCTGCAACGGTTAAAATCCCTGAATTTGTCATTTCAGGTCAGGATCCGAAGAAAATCAACACACCTTAGCAAAAAGAGAAGCTTTTAAAAGCACTTGAGACACTAGACGAGGAGCCTCCAAGTGACAACCAAGCTGAGGAAGAAATTGGTGAGGCAAGTTTAGGAGGGAAATCCAAGTATAAATCTCCAGCATTTCTCCTAACCTTTGAAATTTTCAACTATAATGTGCATAACTGCTTATTGGACTTAGGAGCATCAGTCAACATTATGCCACTTTCAGTCTGCAAGAAAATCGATGGTCAACCTAAACCATCCACTTGGCATGTTCTTCAATTAGATAGAACAACTGTAAAAGTAATAGGAGAAATGGAGGATGTTCTGATTTGCTTATCCGTAGATGAGAGGGTATGTCAGTACATCGACATTGTAGTAGTAGACATACCAGACGCTTATGGATTGGTGTTGAACCGAGACTGGTCAGGAAGGTTAGAAGGATATTTTGCATTGGATTGGTCACATTTGTGGTTTCCTTTTAAGGGAAGTCCAAATCAGATAAAAGTGTTAAGAGAGCCTCAAATAAAATACAATGTCACTCAGTTAGAAGGAAAAAATGAACCAATAAACTCTGTGTTGGGAAACTATTTCATTGAACTGGAACCGAAAAATTACCAATCTGAAGAAGCCAACAGTATACCTGATATCTAGCCTGATCTCTTTCAATTTTCACGGGCTGATGAGATTGACTGTAACATAGTAGATTTAGTTTCAGATGTAGTATGTAATTCAAATTCAGTAGAAGTAGATAGTTTTTGGACTCTTTATTTTGATGGTTCTAAAACATTGGAGGGATCAAGGGCTGGGATCAGGGGCTGGCTGTGTCTTGATTGATCTAGAAAAAAATAAACATTTTCTTTCATGTAGGTTAGAATTTGAATGCACAAATAACACAATTGAATATGAAGCACTAGTTCAGGGACTTAAAAAAGCAATAGAACTGAAAGTAAAAAATCTGAAAGTATATGGAGATTCTAAAATCGTTGTTAAGCAAATTCGAAACAAAATACACTGTATTTTACCACATTTGAAAGCTTATCAAAATGAAGTTTGGGATTTGCTTATAAATTTTCATACATTCAATATTGTGTCCATTCCTAGATTAAAGAATGTTGCAGCTGATTTACTAGCTACCTTAGCTGCAAGATTAGTACCTTCAAATAATAGATGCTCTATTGAATTACTTTTCAGGCCTTCTGTTCTGGATATGATCACAAATATATGGGTTTTTGACAATGATTAGCAAATTTTGGAGTGTTTGATGAATGACGATACTTTCAAAGGAGCAATAATAGACGATTAAGAACATTAAGTAGAAATAAAATCCGGGAACTTTATTCCTAAATGAGTTAGGACCTTGGAATGAATGTTTGATTTAGATAACAAATTTAGAAAGCAAACGAATGTCAAGACCCATAGCTCGTCCTTACAATTCGAGTTGATAAATTTGGGTACTAAATATGAACCTAAACATGTAAATTTGGGGAAGTGTTGTTCTCCAGGCAAAAGGAGTAAGTTCATCAGTATATTCAACCAGTACAAGGATGTGTTTGCTTGGACCTATGCAGATCTTAAAACTTATGACATAAAGATCATGCAACATGTTATCCCAATCAAAGGTGGAATCAAGCCTTGCCAACAACCTTTGAGGAAGATGCATCCTAAGCTAGAACCTTTAATTCAAAGTGAGGTAAAAAAGCTGCTGGATGCTAAAATCATATCTAAAGTTAGACATTCGGAATGGGTTTCTAATTTGGTGCCAGTACGGAAAAAGTCAGGAGAAATCAGGCTTTGTGTAGATTTCAGAAATCTTAGTCGTGCATCAAATAAATATAATTATCCTGTCCCACCCATGGAGCAAATACTACATATGGTTTCAGGTTCTGATTGTTTTTTTTATTAGGTGGATTCTCCGGTTATAATCAAGTATTAGTAGCTAAAGAAGACAGGCTTAAAACCACGTTCAGAACCAAGTGGGGAACTTTTGCGTATAGGAAAATGCCCTTTGGACTTATTAATGCTGGAGCTACTTTCCAGAGGGCCATGGATATAGCTTTCCACGGTATGATTGGCCGTAGTGTTGTGGTTTATCTAGATGATGTCACAATATTTTCAAAAAAAAGAGAGGAGCATGCATTTCATTTGAAACAAATTTCACTAAACCCCAAGAAATGCGTGTTTGCAGTCACAGCAGGAAAGCTACTGGGTCATGTCATTTCTAAGAAAGGGATCTCCATAGACCCAGAAAGGATTAACGCCATAGAACAGATCCCTTTACCCCATAATAAAAAGGGTATGGAATATTTTATGGGGACAATCAACTTTGTGCGAAGGTTTGTACCAGAATTTGCTAAGATCGTCAAACCTTTGCAGCAAATGGTTAAAAACATCTGTTGCTCATGCACCATCACTAAAAAGTCCAAATTTTGAAAAGGATTTTATTCTGTACACTTTTACGTCCAATGATTCATTAGCAGCTGTGCTTACACAAAAGGAAGATGGGGGAGATGAATACCCCATATCATTTATGAGCACTGGTCTACATGGAGATGAATTGAATTATGCAGCAGTTGACAAACAAGCTTATGCAGTTTTTAAAGCGGTAAAACAATTCGGGTCATATATACTTAAGAATCGCACCAAAGTAATAGTTCCACACCTAACTGTATGATATCTTTTTGTACAAAAGGAATTAGGAGAAAGAAGAGGCAACTGGGTGACTGCTTTACAAGAATACAATCTTGAGTTCAAACCAACATCCATAGTTAAAGGACAAGGATTGTGTAAACTAATGACTAAAGGTCAAAACAATGAAGAAAGTAGCTGGGATAATGAAGCTGAACTACATATGGTGGATGTATGTCCTTTGTTTACAAACCCAGACTCCTGGTATCGGGACCTAGTCCATTACCTCCAAGAAGGATATTTACCGGAGCATTGGAGTCGCAAGCAAAGAAGAGCATTACGTCTGAAATCAGCTTTGTATCAGATCATTGATGGAGTACTGTTCAAAAAGAACTATGATGGAGTTTTTCTTAGGTGCTTAGAACAAGAATATGCAAAGAAGGTCATAGTAGAATTGCATGATGGGCCTGCTGGAGGTCATTTTTCTGGAGACACCACAGCACATAAGATTCTCAGAGTTGGATATTACTGGCCTACACTGTTTAAGGATGCTCATGCTCATGTAAGAAAATGTGATGCTTGTCAGAGATGTGTTGGGAGACAAGCTAAAGCAACAGGACCGTTAAAACCAGTAATTATATCAGAACCATTTGAACAATGGGGAATCAATATTATTGGAGAAATAAACCCAAATTCCTCCCTGCAGCACAAGTATATTCTGACAGCAACTGATTACTTCACAAGATGGGTTGAGGCTATGCCATTACAAAAAGTAAACGAAGATGCAGTTATGGATTTCCTACAGAATCACATTATGACCAGGTTTGGGGTTCCACTTTCCCTGGTTTTTTATAGTGCTACTTACTTTTCTTCTATTAGATTAACTGCATTTGCTAATGAAAGAGGAATCAAGTTGCATTATTCTGCAAATTATTACCCACAAGGAAATGGTTTGGTGGAATCTACAAACAAAAATATGATTAGAATTCTAAAGAAAACCGTAATAGAAAATCAAAGGAGCTGGCATTTAGCGTTACCTAATGCTCTCCGGGCTAATAGAGTCACCCCCAATAATTCCTTAGGTGTGTCACCGTACACTCTTGTTTATGGAAAAGAAGCTGTCCTTCCTCCTAATATTCTATTGCCATCTTCCATAAAGAATCTAGGGGTACCGACAATGAAATTATACAAATCAAAATCTCTAATCTGTTGAAGTCAGAAGAGTCTAGGTCCAAATCCAAAGAAAGGTTTAAGCATCAACAAGAAATAGTGAAGCATTGGTTTGACAAACACAAAGCTGGGAACAAAGAATTTGAAGTAGGAGATTTAGTTCTTAAGTGGGATCACCCACACGATGAAAAGGGAAAGCACACCAAGTTTCAGCAGTTATGGGTAGGCCCTTTTCAAATTGTAGCAAAGCTAGGCCCCTCGACTTACAAGTTGTAAGACTTACAGGGGTGGGAAGAGAACTTACCAGTAAATAGTTTAGTTCTCAAGCCTTATTTTTCTTGATTATTTTTTATTTGGTTTTCTTGTACATAAATAAACATTTGGTTTGTTGCTTACTTTAGGGTATTTTTAGTTGTTCGCTTTATTTACTTAGAGTTGGATTGATTGTAATTCTTGTTTTGCTTATGATCAATAAAACATAACGACTTTGGTTGCATGGAGTTCATCAGAATTCTGGGTTAACTAAATTTTTTGACTACAAGACTGTGTACTATTAATTCATTTAATATGTGAAAGAACTTATTCAAGTTTAGCAGTTTTCCTAAATGGTTATGAACACATTGAAGTCCTACTTAATCCTTGTGAAATAACTCAGGATAAAAAGGTCCAGAATACTATTTTGAGGCTCCATTCATCTCACATTAAAAAAACTGTCCTAGGGGGTGACAAGAAAAGACCCATGGAAAGGAAGCAAGGTAAACAATGTATTATATTTAAATAATTCCATGCCATGAATGGAAATCCAAGAGGCAAATAAGAGTCAAAGTCTCCTCGAAAAAGCAATATGTATCAAAGCAAGTACTAAACCATATTAGTACGTATAAGACTGCCAAAGTTCTTCTCCGTCCATGAGTTGAAATTTAAATATATTTCTCACACAAAAGGACACTATGGATAGAGGAGCCTGAATTAAAATTCAGAAAAAAGGCGAGCAGGAGGACTCAAAAGAGGACAAAAGTCCAAAATCACCAAAAGTGCAAAATGACACGGAAATCAGGAACAAACGGATATATCTATTTACCATATGTTACGATCCTATGGTGTCTAAGTTGGAGACTACTCAAAGATAGAGGTAAAACGAAACTCATACTCTTGGCCTAAAAAACAGTTATATAGACTTTGAAATCTTGGTTCCCTTGTTCCTTAACTTGGACTATAATCAATGATTAAAGTGCATACATCTTACATTTTGGGAAATCCAGATATCTTTAAGAATTTAGCAAGTTGGTATTGTCAAAACAGTCTGTTGATCAAAGAGTAAATTGTTTAGAGATCTGTGTTCACCAGGTATAGTCGCCAATTGTTGCAGCTGTAACTTTTTACCCCAAAATTTTTCAATTTTAGCCCCCCCCGCCCTTTTTATTTGTTTTTATTAAATTTGGCCTAGAAGTATTTTTGTTTTCACCAAATCTGCCATGAGTCCAAATTTTTCTTTAAAAAACTTGGTCTGTTTCATTTTTCTGTGTCGGAAGATTAGTCGGCTATCCTTCCAATATCAGAAGCATAGTGGACTATCTTTCCGATGTTGAGGAAGCCAAACCATCAAGCCTGTCGAAAGAGCTTCAGACTCCCTCGCTAATACATCAGAGCTCATTTTCTCTTTTCCCCGGGTTTGATGTTTCGAGCTTAGTGCTTAGTGGTGCCGATATTCGGTCATGTTTATTTCACTGTCGGGATATTTGACCAGAGTAATTAAGAGTCCTAGTGTCTATCATTGCCGGCATTGCGGGAGACTAGTTCTGAGACGTTTCAAAAGCATCTTGTTCTTTCGTCAACTCCTTAGAGCTTAGAGTTTCCAAGTTTCGATACCTATTCCAATAGTAAAGCCCGCGATGGTATAACTGTACATTGCCGATGTTGCAGAGGAGGATCATTTTGGGTTCTGAGCATAGCGGTTAGTGGTTCCGATGTCCGATGGAATTAATGTATCCCGGTTACGTAGTTTTGTTTGCGCCCATCATTGCGACAGTCCTCTAGTTTATCCTTAGGATTGATTTAAGTCTGTCCACTGATAAGTTTCCTGCCGATTGTTATATATATAGAGGCCATGTATTATATTGTTTTATTCGTATTATGACTTGTCATTCGCATTGGATTTGCCTTTTGCACCATGGAAGCAACTCAGAGAAGTCGCGCACGCATAGCTGTCAAAACCTGGTTCATTTGCTCTGCACCGGTGGATTTCTATCCCGTCTGGTCACTCGCATCGCTCTTGACAGGTAGGTTTACCCGTAGCCTTGTCACTTTGGATAGTATTGGTTGATTTTTGAACTGTTAAGTGTGTTGGAGGTTAGGTTTTCCTGAGTAGGAGGTTAGAAATATTTTTCCTCCTTACGGTGATTTCTTGGATGTTTTATAAGTGTGGAGGGATTTCAGCCCATTATTGAGTTTTCAGTTGATGGGAGTTCCGAGTCTATACACTATTGAAGCGTTATGGACGCGTCTGTGTTGGCGCAAGTTATTAGGGAATGGTGCAGACAGGCGTTTCGCTATCTGTACCACCGTTTTCTTGGTCTTTTCATGATCAGTCAGGAGATAGTAAGCCATTTTTCTTGCAGTTACCATATCCCATGGGACTTAGGAGGGTTTTTTCTTTTCGGTCGATTGGGGTTTTTCGTGAGGACGATTGCTGCGTAGGGTTTAGTTTTTTGAGATTGAGATTGGTGTTGAGATCCAATGGTAGAATCAGTCTAATAAGTACTTGTGTGAGACGGAGGTTGTTTGATCGATTAAGGTTTTGAGACAGTGGAGCTTAGGCAAATTTAGGAAGCAGTTTGCAGGATTTTTCCTTGATAAATATTTCATTCGTAAAACTGTGTTTAACTTATTTTAAACAACATGCATGTCGAGGAGGTAAATAAATTGATATATTTTCTTGTATATTGCTTAAACACTTGATAAGAGCTCAGTTATCCTAAAAACATTTTTTTGACTGTGACAGGTTGATTTCTATAACAACAACATGTCAAAGAGACAGAAGAAGAAAGCTCCTATGGTTGAAGGAGATCCTGGAGTAGAAATAATCATGAAAGTAGAGTTCATCTATGAAAATACCAAAGCCACTACTGGAATTGAACCAGACTACAAATGGGGAGAAATCTATAGAATGATCTCAAACCAGAATGTACCTGATGCCGAGTTTGAGGAACTGACGATCTATGCCAACATTGAGAAGTTAGCCTTGATGAAAGTAGCTACGAGGTGCGAGTTATTTCCCTGTTTAGAAGTAATAGGATGGATTCTTCCCAAGGCAGATGTGACGACCATGATTCTAGAGAACACTGCAAAGCAAGGCTATGTCGCATATAGCCATGCATATGTCTCCATGGCATATCATCTACCTTCACCACAGGTTTACCTAACAGAGAGTTGGTAGAATGAGATAGCTATGGAATTGTTAGAAACTGTAAAGAGAATGATGATACCGTTCAAGAATTTCTGAACTAGACCTTTCGGAGAATATGACATCTCTACCCTCCGTGCTCCCTACAGGTTTATTGCATTGATGCTCAATAGGATTTTTGGCAGAGCACATGGGAAGAGCTTCAAGATAGGTTGGATACCGGTTATCTTCTTTGTGGCTACCTAAGGAACCATATTTAACTGGGCAAATATAATGTCGAATAGCCTCTCTGCATGTATATCAGCAGCCTTAGGAGGGGTATATCAAAAGAAATCAGAATTTTATATGAGCTCTATCCTGATTGATTGCATATTGTGCACCCAGTGTTTACCTTCTTTGAGATGTAACTGGGAGAAGGAGAGAACCCCAATGTACGTAGCCTATAAATTGTTGTGGGCACATAAGTACCATAGTTATTATAGGGAAATTTGCGAGCATTTCATTATGCCCTTATATACCCTAATTTTCCTGACTGAATGTAGTTGCATGTCTGAAGAGGCATTTAAAGTCATACATGAGTTTGGGGATTATTATTTGACAGAGGATGGATTATATGTAAGGATGTATGGTGGATCCAGAGCTCCTTCCCTACTCCCAAAATATGCCACAGATTATGTACTCCACAAGGAGACAGTCAAACAACTGTATATTGATGGTGTGGGCAATTTTCTGTTTGAACATAAGAAGGAAACATACCCTGTAGTACCTTTCTTACTTTGAAGCTATAAGTTTTCAAGGGTAAAGTAGGCAGCATAATATGTTAAGGAGCTAGAATATTTTCGTTTTGGCGAAATGAATTTTCATAGAAATGACTCCCAAAAGAAAGTAGCTGACTACTGCAAAGAAGCAGGAATTCATTTTGAATATACTAATTTTTGGGACAAAGAAGAGGAGACATTCCGAAATGCAAAGAACATAACCGCCCTCAAGAAGAGATTCAAGCAAAAAATAACAACTATGGGTGGAAAAGGAAAAACTTTAGAAAAGGCTAAGAAGTTAGAAGAAGAAGAGGCAAAGAACAGAGAAGAAGATGCTAGAAGATTAGCACAAGAAGCAGAAAATTGGTTAAGAATTGAAGAAGAAGAAAAGAAACGAGCTGCTAAAGAAGCAAGTAGGAAAGAGATGAGAGCAAAAAGCTAAAAAAAAAAAATGAATATATGATGGGTGAAGCCAGGACTTCAAGAGCGGAATACCAAACTCTATAAGCAGATAAGAATGCTCTAGAAATATCTGTAGAGAACATAGAGAGGAGTGCTCAAGTTATCTTAGCCGAATTACAAAGGCTGCAGCAAGAGCATCAGATGTTAAAGAATAAAAAGGATGATCTTCAATTATCATATGGGAATTTAAGTGAAGAGAAGAACAAGTTGGAGAGCAGGGTTACCGAGTTAGAAATGGAGAAGGCTACTGCAGAGGAAGAAGTAGTATCAGATGCAGGTGGCAGCCTTAGAAGAGTAGAAAGATTCATTGACCACATCACTTCAGGATGCTATGGAGCAAAAAACCGACATCCAGCCTTTGAAAGAGCATGTTTTGAGTCAAAGAAAAAGGATGCATCAAATACAGATATGTATAGAAGATGAAAGGTGCAAAATTTTGCAGATAGACACCAGGAAAGAAGAAATTGTAGACACCACTTCATACTTCCTGGATAGGTCTCAAGATATATTGGATATTCTAAAAGGAAGAATGGTTTGGGTAGAGACAAATAAGGAATCTCCCATGGAGCTAGCAGTAAAAGATCAACAAACTTTAAAGAAGGAGTATGAATTACTGGAATTTGCAATTAATGTAGCTTAGCAGTTCAAGAAAATAGTGAAAAAGACAAAGGCAGCATGTGCTGAATTTTGCAGGAGAGTGCTCTCCACATACAATCGATGTCAGAATTTTGCAAAAAAGACATTAGATGTGCTACCAGAGCACAAATTGTTTCTAAAACATTTACAGGACAGGTACCAAGAAGATGAGCAAGAAATCCAGCAGGTCAAGGACCTAGATGAATGGATATTGAAAAATGCGGTAGCACATGCAGCCGTGAGCATACATCTATTAGAAGATCAGCTATGCCTAAGTCCTGCTAGGATAGAGGGGGTAAAGACCCAAGCTGCTAAATACAAAATTAACATCCAATTTCTTGAACCTTCTTGGTTTGAAGGCATAGGAGCAGAGGCTCATGCATGGAAGAAGTTCATTAGCGAGCAAGCTGGCCCTTCCTCATAAAGTGTTTTGGAAATATTGATTTAAAATGTAATATATTGTATTAATTATGTGCACAAGCTACAGGACAAAATTTTGGAAAATGAAAGGTTGGGGAAGTTCAAAAGACAATGAGGGATAGCCCAAGAGTTTTGTTTTTTGTATAAATATAGGAGAGTTTTAGATAGAAAGGGACCTTTTTTCCAGACTATCTTAAGAAAGTATTGTAAGAAGAACTATTTCATTTTACAATAAAGAATCATATGTTTTTGCTGGAGGAAGTTCGATGGATTTTTCAAATGTTTGCTATGGGCTAGTTGGATAAGAACTATTTCTTTTTCAGCTTATTTCTATTAACTGTGAGATCGTTCTAACTCATTGAATTTTTTCATGTTATGAATGTGCTCTGGTTTATTTTTGTGAAATTTCCACATTGAGTAATGAATGTTTTAATTAACAATAAGCTATCTTGTTGTTTATATTTCTATTGATGTTCATGTGTTCTGAAACGTTAACAACTATTTGTGATTTTTTCTTTATGCATGCACTACAGTACATTACTCACCATTAATGATAGTTTCGCTCCCTAGGGATAGGTTAGTAAGTCTTAGTTAGTTTCTTACTATTTGTGATTTAGAAGCGAGAGAGGTAAGAACCTGCACATCACATTGTGACCCTCCTCGTTATCTCTATCATTTGCATTTAGTTAGGCACTTGCACATCATACCTAAACATAAAAAAAAACTAAAAACATACACGGTGTTACAACTGATTTTACCACACATGGTGAATCACACTTTTATGGCCTTCCCTATCCCTCTGCAGACTCCTTAGACCCCATGGACCATTTTTGTACCTTTGATGTTTCCAAGATCATCCCTAAAAACATGCAATAATTGCCATATGCAACTTTTAATCCCTTTCTTGCGTATATACGCGGATTTGACCCTTAAAACCACGTACATCAGGATGTGTGCAAAAGGCCAAATGATTTTGGAGTTTTCCTTGATGGGGATCTGAGTCACTTGTCTCTTGGCTTTCCATATGCCTTGAGATCGCTCGGATTCGACCTTCCATTAACCCATTGAAGAGCTACATAAGGAACCCTTTGGATACATTGAAGAGGGGAGGAATTGAAGAGCAAGGAAACTATAGTCCATTGTTGCCGGAGCTTATACTTGAGTCTGCATCCCTTTGTCCCTTGGAGCACTTTGTGTTCTTCCCAAGCTTGCCTTTTGCTTGTGAGCTTGCTAACGAGAGATGGAGGATTGAAGTGGTGGAGACCCAAGTGGGGGACTTAGTTTCTCCGATTTATAGACGTGCCGACAGAGGTTGTCACTATTGTAATCTCTGTTTTATATCAATAGAAATATCTTTTCCTGTCCAATAATGTGTATTTGAATGAGTATTTGATCCATGGATGCTTTGAAATGCTTATATGTTATTGATTATATATGCTAGAGTAGGTCTAACACAATTATATATAGCAGGCTTGTCTTGTTTGCTGAATGTTGAGGAAGCAAATTGCTAATACAAGTGAGATTGGAAAAGCTCAACAGGGATCTACGTCAACCGTTCGGAATAAGGTATGAATCGAGATCCTTTAGTGTTAGATATTTGGTTTCTCTTGCAAATAGGAAAGGATTGATTTCTGGAGTCAAGCTGTCTGTTGTGGTACCCCAAGCCATAGGAATTTCTCTCTGTAATAGAGTTGGCGATTCCGCAGGGGAGTTCTTAGTCATTTGGCCTTTGGTTTTTTTTTATCGGCATTCAATGTTCTTGAATTGCTCCGATTTCTCTATTTTTGAGTTGGGTATGGGGGCATGTTTGCCTGGTAGTGTCCAACAGGAGTGAATTTTGTCTCAGCTTATCTGTTTGCCTTAATTTTTATCTCTTTTTCTTCTTGTACATGAGTTTTTACCTCATAGTCGTGTGTACACACGGTTTTGACTAAGATATCCACCTATATACGCAGGTTTTCTGCACACAGTCACGTATGCCCTGAGTTTTTCCTTTTAGAGGAAGATTGAGTGTTGCTGGGTGAGTTTTGATGATTGATGAGCCTCCTTAGATGCTTCTAGAGTCTATATACACCTCTGTTTCTGACCAGAGATGCTTTTTAGGGTAATTTTTTTTAAGAATGTTCTTGTCATTGCATTTTCGATTTTTTGTTTTGGGATTAGTACATTAGGTCTCTTTTACCATAGTGCTTTGCGTGGGTACTGTTTGAATAGTTCTTGCAGAGTCTGGGGCTGCTAGAGTCATTCTTTTGCTTTATTATCTCATTTTTATTCAAAAAATCCAAAAAAATTGCTTCTTTGCATCATTATGCATCATTGCACTTTGCATTTTGCATGGTACTTGCACTAGGTTTTCTTAGAGAAGTATTAGTCAGGATTTCATATATGAATGATTGCATTGGTCATTTGAAGAAAATTTTGCATTTCACGTAGTAGCATGCCTTGTTTTTCATTTGACACAATGCATTTGCATTGATTGTTAGGTGTGCATTTTACTTCATGTTGCGTCATAACACCATTGGTTGCACGATCATATACCTTTTTGAGTAATAACCCAAATAAAATCAACGCTTAATTAAAATGGATTACACTATTTTATTTTATAGGGTACACCAATAAGATTAGGTTTTAGGGTCTTGGAATAGTTCATTGTGAGTAAATTCTCCAACACCACTAAACAACAACATGTATGTGTCTGTCCAGGTGAGAGTGTGAAATTCCTTAGTATAATTAGTGTTTCTCAAGATCCTCCTCTTACAAGGGAGTTAAGCACGAGGCAGTGTGAGCGGTTATTGATTGGGATGACTCCTAGTCATAGTTGAGTAGCACCGGAGATATTTCTAGGATTGTATTCATATCTGCGGGCTCTTCAAGAGTTTCAGGCTTTGCTACCCTACCCATATGGTCAATCCCACCTGCGACTGTCCACCTGAGCATTGATTATATTGAGGTGACCTTAGTGGCCTTACCTAGGTTATCGAGGGGGTACTTCGTAGGGGTTATTCTGCAGGTATCCCGACCAGGTTGGGGTTGGACAACACAGTCACTATATGCGTTGAAGCTGAGGGCCACAATAATTGGTTACGAACCTCCACTTGTTGTGTATGGGAGTCTCAAGCCTCTCCTAGGAGAGACATACCTACTTCATTTGGGAGCTCACATATCCTACCCTTGTTTGCTTGTGATTAGCTTTAGATTATATAGGTGTATGCTCAGTGCATGCTAGCTTGCTTAGGGTTTACGTAATTAGAGGAGTCTTTTTCATTTTTTGAGTCATTGTGGATTCGGGTGCGACACTTTGCCGTTCTTTTCGTTTAGCAGGACTTCCGCCTTCTACATCTCCTCCTCCTTTGGGAGAGAGAAACAGACAGTCCAGGCGGACTACTTCTCACATTGATTCACACACGATGGGAGATCATGAAGATGAAATTTTTGAGTTGTCTTCTCCACCTCATGAGGTTGGGGAAGAAGATCCTACTCCTATATATGATCTTTCACCTGATATACCTACACACTCTAGGTACGATCCTTCACATGATATACCTAGACAATCTAGGTATGATCCCTCATTCACAGGTCGCCGGTATTGGATGCCGAGTGAAAAGACTCATCATGAACCTGCAAGCACTAGTTATGTTAGTTATGGCATATCTGGTATCCCTACACATGATCTGGCACACCATGCCGAGTCGGAGTTTGAACCTAACACTACGCCTAGGGGCACTCCTACTCCTTTCCATGTGGAGAGATTTGGGAGCACGAGTCACATTGAACCCTCCATCCCGGCGGTGGAGGATACATCACATGTTTTTCCTAGAACTGGTGTTAGTAGTCCTATTAGGATACCAGAACCAAGACGAGTGACTATAGGGAATACCACTTATATCACTTCACATGTCCCTTTGTCCTCTATTCCTAGTTCTTCAAATGCTATTCCTCTCCCTCATTCACGTGGTCCTTCAGGCCGGAATGTTGCTACTAGTCATGTTAGTACTGCTGCTACTCATGTAGTTGTGTCTCAGGGTCAAGTACCTCTTGTTGTTTCGGGAGGTCATATTCCTACTTCTGGAATGTCCTATGGTCTATCGCAGGGAGTTCCCCATATTCCTACTTATGGAGTTTCTCATGGGACATCCCATGGGACATCTTATAGAGTTTCTCATGGACATTATTATGGACCTCAGTGTCCACTGAGTTATTCACCTTATGGGTACGAGTATCAACAACCCGCTTACTCCCTAAATTATGGCTTTGTAGCCCCAAATAGTCAAGGTACACCACATTATGGTGCTTCCATGCCACCATACACAGGTCAAACGGGAGGAGGATACTATGGCCATGGCCATGGTGGTTACGGTAATCAATCTTATGTGAACCAAAACTATCAAGGAGTGTGGCATCGACCTACTCAACCTAGGCTCCCTTTCCTTGCAACGTTAAATTTACCTGACTTATCGAGACTAATGAACTATCTGGTATCTCATGACCTGGCTTGGCCGACTATCCCTACCAAGCTTCCCTCGAACATTCCCAAATTCGAGGGCAAACCAGGAGAAGATCCTAGTGAACATGTTACTACATTTCACCTTTGGTGCTCTTCTAATTCCCTACACGATGACTCGATCTATTTAAGGTTGTTTCAACACACCCTCACCGGGCCTGCAACGAAATGGTACATAGAGTTACCTAGGGGGGCATTCGTTTTGTTCAATGACCTAGCTATGAATTTTCTTAATCACTTCCAACTACTAGTGCATTACGATGTTGGTACAGAACTCTTGTTGACATTTCGACAAGACAAAGCCACACATATCTCAGACCATATCCAAGAGTGGTGTAGACGAAAGAGATTGATTAAAGCCTTCATATTGTCGGAGTTTCTCCTTGAGTGGTTCCTTAAATCGTTATTTCCTTATATAGCGAAGGATGTTTCTACATCCAGAGTTTAGAACGAGGAACAAGCCATTTTTAGGGCACAAGAATTGGATTTGATTTATGCTCAATGCGGATTATTATATGAGATCATTCCTAACGCTCTACGTTCTAGTTTCGACCCTAAGGTCAAACTTGGACCACATGCTGATGGCATTGTGGGTTGTACGAGTACCAAACCTATGGATTCGGTTGTGAAATAGGTGAGTCAATTTTCTATTAACCAATCTGCATTGGGACAAGCCACGGCTTCGTCTCAACCCACCCAAATGACAAATGTGCTTTCGGTACAATAGTCGGACCAGAAGGGTAACCAACAACTCGGAAGGAATAAGAAAAAGGGTAAGAACAATCGTAAGGGTGGGAATAAGAATGAAAATGCCAATTCTAATGACAAGAATGCCCACAATGCCAGGGGGGACAAGCAGTCTAAACGTAAGGTTAATTTTCCTTGCAATTTGTGTAAGGATGACCACCTCACTCACTTGTGCCCTCGTATGGAAGACGCCTCGAGATTCATAGCACAGGGCCCAGATGTGGTGACCAACCCTTTACCACATAATCAAAACATGAACTCAAGGACCCATGATCAGTCTAGTGGAGATCAAGATCCACCGAAAGCCAGTAATGGTCATGGTTGCATCAACATGGTGCATGCTACTAAGGTTGTGACTTGTGCGAAGGACTATGGTTCATCACAACCAGATCTTGGAAAGGAACCTGCTCCACCCGGGGGTCATTTGCATATTGAAAGCCCTGTGGATAAACCTGAAGTCATACCTCACATTCCTAAGGGAGTCCTAAAGCATTCAGGACACAACCCTAATGCCCAAGCCTCCAAGAACTATTCTGTTGTCGAGGATTTGGGCCACACTCCTTGTGTGATGTCTGCACTTGAAATACTTCAGAGTTGTCCTTCGCAAAGGAAGGCTTTGCTTTCTGCTCTTGGTGTTAACAATGATAACTCTTCCTTCGTCATCAAATTTGAAATCGTGGGACTAAAACCTTGCTTGCCTTACTATGTGTCTCTCTTGATTCATGTAGAATGTCTTAACAAGACCGTCAAGTGCACTGTGATTGACGAAGGCGTTGCTGCTTCCATCATGTCTTTGTCATGTTGGAAGGGTTTGGGTTCCTTGGAGCTATCTAAATCCGCTACCATGTTGACTGATTTTGATGGTAGATCATTTCGATCGCATGGAATTCTTCCTTCTCCTAAGGTTCGTTTGGGAGGGAAGACCGTCATGATCGAGGTCGAGGTGGTTGATGCGCCCCTTGATTACAATTTGTTACTGGGTAGGAATTGGATGTATAGTATGCAAGCCATAACTTCTTCTCTATTTTGAGTTGTATGCTTTCCATTTAGTGGAAATATTGTTATGATTGATCAGACATCATTCAAAAATTCAAGTGTTACTACATCATTGGGAGCTTCTATCCCGATTATTGATCATTCTCTGCCGACAACTGGGAGTGTGGGTGTTGGCATTTATCCATCCCTTATGGGAAGTTTTAGTTGTCCTGCACCCGTTCTTATGATCGGGTCTAGTTCCGGTGGGGCTTCGTCTTCATTGAGATCAGTGTCTTTTCGCACTACCCATATGGAAGATCCTTGGATCCTTCCTACACCGAGTCCTTCGAGTAAGCCTATCAAAATGGACATGCCGTTTCCTGCAACAATGATAACATATCAAGCGAATCTTGAATGTGTTACAGAGTCTAGTCCTTCCTCTTCACAGATGGAGGAGGATGACCCATATGTGCTGCCTACATGGGCAGCTAAGTCTTCTCATGCACATGATTGCCTTGATAGTGTTTTTCCATCATATGAAGCTATTATTGAGGCCATGCCTGTGGTTGAGCCACCTTGGGAAGAGTTACATCATAGATCTTATTTTCTTCTTGAGCTTGACCGTTTGGAGTGTGAAAACTTTAGGGATATTCTTAGTGAGAGAATTGGTAGTCCCGTGGTTCCATTGAGCTCTCTTGCTCCAATGGCTAATCGAAACATGGTGAATATATCTCCTACCATCCCTATCAATATCTCTCACAATCCTGGCAAGATTGAGAATGTCTATATTGGGGCAGAATGTTCCCATGCTGAGATTCAAGAGTATACCGAGCTGTTCAAAGAGATTCGTGATGTCTTTGCTTGGTCATATGAGGAAATGCTAGGTATCGACCCTTGCATTATTGAACATGAAATTAAAACTTATCCCAATGCTAACCCTGTTTGACAATGCTTCCGTGCAGTGAATCCTAGAAAAGCACCCGCGATTAATGCTAAGATAGAAAAGCTGTTAAATGCCAATTTTATCTATCCCGTTCCCTTGACGGAGTGGGTTTCAAACCCCGTTTCGATTGATAAAAAGCAGAGAGCGATCTGTATATGCACTGATTTCCGTGACTTGAATCGTGCCTGTCCTAAGGATAATTTTTCCACACCATTTATTGATCAAATTTTGAATGAGTGTGTGGAAAGCGAGGTATTTTCCTTTATGGATGGCTTTTCCAGATACAATCAGATACAGATCAAACCCGAGGACCAACATAAAACCGCATTTATTTGTCCTTTGGGTACCTTTGCATATCGGAAGATGCCTTTCGGCCTTGAAAACGCCGAAGCCACATTTCAGCGGGATATGACCTTGATTTTACATGATCTCATATCGATTATTGAAGTCTTTTTGGATGACCTTGCTGCTCATTCTCGTCAGAGGATGCGTCATTCCTACCATTTGAGATTAGTGTTTGAAAGATGCCGCCATTATTTGGTTAGGTTAAATCCTCATAAATGCATCTTTTGTGTGAAGTCTAGTCGCTTATTAGGGTTCATTGTCTCCAGGGAGGGTATAAGAGTTGATCCCTTAAAGGTTGAGGCAATACGTCAATTGTCTCCCCCAAGAAACATTAGACATCTTCAATGTTTGCAAGGCATGGCAAATTTCTTGCGGAGATTCGTGGTTAACTTTGCCAATTTGACTAGAGGCTTTATGCATCTTTGAAGAAGGACACTACCTTTTGCTGGGATGAGTGAGCCCAAGAGTCCTTTGATGCACTTAAATGAGCCCTAGCATCGGCCCCCGTGATTAGTCCACTCGACTATAGCCGTGACTTTTTGCCTTATGTGGCCGCGTCCATGGAGACGATTGGTATGGTTTTGGATCAAGAGGATGAGGAGCTTCAAGAGCATGTCATATATTATTTGAGCCGAAACCTTATAGATGCGGAGGTCCGTTATTCCCATGTGGAGAAACTTTCCTTAGCTACCGTTCATGCAGTTCAGAGATTGAGACACTATATTCTCCTTTGCCAGACCTTGGTGGTAGCCCATGTCAATCCATTTCAGTTCATCCTCACTAGAAGGATGATAGGGAGAAAGTATAATAAGTGGATTGTCATTTTGCAAGAATTCGATCTCGAGTTTGTTTCAGCAAAATAAAAAAAATCGTTGATTTTTGCGGAGCTTATATCTGATTTCCCGAGCGAGGAGGAGGAAGTTTGTGAAGATACGTTTGTCGATGAGCACATTTTCCTGATCTCAACTTTGGATCCATGGCATGGGGATACATCATATATTTACAAACATTGTAGGTCCCTACTCACCTTTCACGGGATGAACGATGACGGTTACATCACGTATTCAAGAACTACCTTATAGTGGATAACACATTGTACCGCCGTGGGGTATATTCCATTTTACGCCGTTGTTTAACTCATGAGGAGGCTGAGCTTGTGCTGAATGATTTCCACAGAGGGTCATGTGGTGGTCATTTATTTTGGCTTTCTACAGCCCAAAAAATCTTGAGAGCGGGTTATTTCTGGCCGTCGATCTTTAAAGATTGTGTCAATGTGGTCAAGAAGTGCCACCCTTGCCAGGTGTTTGCACGCAATATGTGCTCATGTCCTGCCACGTTACATCCGATTATCACCATCGGTCCCTTCAATAAGTGGGGTCTTGATTTCATGGATTGCAACCCAGCTTCAGTTGGGGGGCATCATCGTATTATAGTGGCTGTTGACTATTTCATGAATGGGCTGTGGCTATGCCCACGGTTAAATCAGACAGTGACATAGCCGCGCATTTCGTATTCAACCATATCATTACTCGGTTTGGTATTCTGAAGGAGCTTGTCACTGGCCATGGTAGGCACTTTTAGAATCGGATGATGGAAGAGTTGGCCTCGAAGTTAGGGTATAAGCAGGAGCATTCCTCTTCTTATTACCCTTAAGCGAATGGACAGGTTGAAGCAGTGAACAAATCACTTAAGTCCATTCTCCAACGAACCATCACACAAAGCAAGACCAACTGGCATATCATGTTATATCCTGCTTTGTGGGCTTATAGAACCGCTGTTAAGACTGCCACCAGTTTTTCTCCATATCATCTTGTACATGGAGTGGAGTCTGTCTTGCCGGTTGAATGTAGAATCTTTTCATTGAAGCTAGCCATAGAGCTCTTACTAGACACTTCCCCATTGGAGGAATGTTTGGTCCACTTAGAGTAGCTTGATGAGCAGCGTTGAGATGCCTTAGTGGCTCTAGAAATAAATAAGCATTGCGTTAAGGTCTAGTATGATAAGTCTGTCCGTCCGAGGAAGTTTAGTGAAGGAGATTTGGTCCTTTTGTGGGATCAAGCTAAAGAACCCTTGGGGGTAGGAAAGTTTAACCCCATGTGGCATGGTCCTTACGTTGTCAAACGTGTGTTAGAGAAGGGCGCCTATGAGCTAGTAGATTACGAGGGGACAACCTTGGCGGAGCCTAGAAATGGGATCTATCTTAAAAAGTATTATGCATGATCCTCAGCCAGGGCTGATTATTGTATATTATTGTACAGTATTTTGCATAGTTAGGTTTTTCTTATGGTGATCGGGTTTGTTGATTAGCTTTCATTTCTTATGGAATATGTCAATGGAGTCTTCCATCTATATAGGATTCGCTGATGGTGCTAGCTGTCACACTCAATCCTCAGCCTCTGCTGCTTGGGTGATTTATACTCCTACGGGTCAGGTATTGTCTTCAGGAGGTGTATGTTTACGACCCCCTTCAAACAATGTTGCTGAATATGGTGCCATTATCAAGCTTCTACGAGATGCCATTTCGCATGGTGTTCTCTCTCTTGAGGTACGTCTTGATTCATAGTTAATAGTGTCATAGCTGAATGGATTATATCATGTTAGGGATCCAACATTATTACAAATATTCTTACGTGTGAGATTGTTAGAACGACAATTTGACAACATAACATACATACATGTTCCAAGAAGTTATAATCAAGTTGCTAACTCATATGCTAACTATGTGTTAGATTGGAATTTGTTTCACAGACCATAAGCTCATCACAAACATACATTTTTACACATAAATAAATAAAATCGATTATCATAAAAGTTTTTCATTAAACATCCAAAATGTGATAATACATAAGTGTCATAATACGAAAATGGGGCTTCCGAGCCACCAAAATATAATAGATGGTAGTACAAAAACGTATCACTCCCAGGTATCTAAGCCTGGGGAGGAGGAGGGGGGTTCTGATTGTGGAAAGTCACCATGGCTCTAGCTAGTCGTTGAAACAACCACACCCATGCTCGTGGTACACCCACCACCTGACGCTGCATGGCCTCAGGAAAGTCCTCGACTTGTGCCATGGGTACCCTATGTGTCAGCCACACAAAGTTTGTGTGGATGCTTTGGAGCGTCCGCTCTGCATCCACACTCATGATGTCATCTCCTCGTCCCCTTTGTCTATGATGAGGGAAACCGTCAGGCCACCATGGTCCTACATCTACATACATATGACAGGATGTCACTATGTGTTGTCACGCAAAAACATGTCTTTTGGTTCCATATATCAAAAAACACAAAAAAATTAAATAACTCAAAAAAATTAAAAAGAGGGTTGGGATTTGTTACCAATGTCACCGTATGCTGATCCTGGTGGTAGGGGCATGTCGGGATCTCCCCGAAAATCTATCCCCACATAGGGGTACTCATCGATGGCAACTATCTCCTGTCACCACCATGGAAAGAAATCAGCTGGGTAGGGGTTGGACACCCTACCTCCACCCAGTTTGCGCATCGCATCTGCCCAACATCATTGGGCCGGATCTCAAACCCTGTGAAGAGGAACGTTAACTCTAGGGCTGAGCCCTGGAACATGCTCAGTATACTGTTGAAATCGAAGTTTCATACCTTTCCCATCTTGCAGTCACTGATTTGTTGCTTCATGTTACTCAATAGTGCAGTACTCGAATCGTAAACTGTGGGTCTCATGCACTCCACTGCATGGAACATCAAGGGTCGTGAGGCCTGGTGGAGTGAGGCTAGCCCTGCTATCCTGCTGAGTGTCAGTAGTATGGCCTTCAGGCCTAGTACCTGTATGGAGTTTGTTGGGATCTGACTCCCAACCTTCTCCGTGTCCGGATAATAGTATACAACAATATACTCATCAATGGTGAGGCCACCTCCGGGCCCACGAGAACGTAGGTTCACCACTTCCCCCCGTCAGGACAATCCTGTAATGAAGTATATGTCCTCCACCTCTATAGTGAGGGACATCCCGTCGATCTGGGAAGACTCTGATTCAGGATCCTAGTAGTCTACTAGCATCTGTAGCAGTCTTGGTTTGGCCCTTAAGCCCCCGAGACACCAAAACTTGTAGAGCCCGCATGCATGAAGAGCTTGTTGAGCCAGTAGATCGCCGCATACAACCTCTTCTACATCCCCGTGTTCTCTCTCCCTCCATTCTAGAACCATCCTGCACATTTACATTGAATTTTGGTCATTATTTATCTTTAAAAACATTGAACGCGGCTGCATATGTGACTATTTGTAAAACAGCCGCGTATGTACATGACTTTGGGCCATTTTTCAGCGTATAGCCAGCCCTATACTCAGAAAAACCCTCGATTTCTTCGTGGGCCAAAGCGCATATCTAAGAATGGCCTAGAAATTGAATTTGACCATGAAATTTGAAAAAATTTACATGCAAATGGAAGAGCAAGGCATGGGAAGTTACCTGGAAAAAATGGTGTCGGATTCCGCCGGACGAAACTCCCGGAATTTGCGTTTGAAGTTCTGAGCTCAATTGGGTAAAAATTTCATATGATATATAATGTTTTGAATTTTTTACTATTTATAGAAATTTTTCAAATTTTTGAAAAGTTTTACCCCCTTTCTATAGTTTTGAACTGTTTCTGACCCTTTTGGACCGTTTTTGACTAATATGATGATGTAGGAGACCGTTTTGAGTGCCGTTCGACCATTGTTTTGACCCGTTCGTGCCGATCTCATGTATGCTGTTTAAACTGGCATATAGGTTAGATTTCACCTCCGTTTGCATTTTGCATGACCTTATGACCATTTCATTATAACCTTAGGCACGAACCCATTCTATCCTGTCACGGAACCTTCTTGCTGTTTTAGAAGTGACATGATGTGAATGGTAGAGTTTGACCTTACATGGGTGCCCTAGTTAGCTCCTTATTTGCATTTGGTGCCCATGCTGATAGTTTGTCCCTTAGGGTGTGGGAGTCCGTTGTATAGTATCGCCATGTCATTTTGCAAGAGCCTCATACTCCTCTTGATCTTTTTGCTGGCCTGTTTCCTTAGGACTCCCTTATGTCAAGTTGTAATTGCATTATCATGAGCTTTTCTTGCCTCATTGAGCCTTATGCCAGCTTCCCTCACTTTGAGTATCAGCCATATAGCCCGAGCTTGTCTCATGTCTAGCCACGCAGAGCCATTTTGTATATCCTTTGCGTCTTGATTCCCTATTTTTACCGGGAGGGGACTTTCCCTCGAGTGTCGCTATCCTACATGTGTATCCTTGCATTGAGCATAGGTATGTTCCGCTGCTTGGAACTAGTTTGTTTGTCCCTTGACACTTGTCTCCTCCTAGTATGTAACTATAAAGCACTTTTATTCTTTTTCAAGATTTTCAAAATATTTGAAAAAGTCAAAAAAAAAAAAAAACCAAAAAGCTGGACACGAAAATATGTTATCTTTGGCAGCAATCGAGTCATGTTGCCTTCGAACAGAGCACTGTATATCACATTCGTTGGTTGGGTTAATAGTTTGACTTTAGGAGCTGTACTTATTTCTCTGAGTTTATCTCCACTGACTGGTTAAGCTTCCAGTCCCTATGGAGCCTCTATCGATGCCTCCTGTGTCACAGAGATGTCCCAGTTTTGTATATCGAGTCTACGCTGCCTACATTCAGTCACCATTCACCTTTATGCTCTTGTTCGAAGGAAGTTGAAACCTGAGTCGGCCATTCCTCAGTTATATTGACTTTGCATGTCGGCCATTCCCGGTATAGTTACTGCTTCGTGCATATTATGATCGAGTCCTTCCACATTATACAACTTTGTTGAGTACCTCGTGTTGGATGATGGGGGATGCCTTAATGCCCTCCTTCCAGTGGATTTCATCCCATCGACTTCAGATCATTTATTCTGGGATAGGAATCTAGAGTCATTTTTGAGTGCCTTGAGACTTGCAGTCATCAGTGGCAGGTTCTCTCACCATCGACAGTTTTTTGGGAATACATCAATGTCCCCTGATCGATGGATTCTCTCAAGTGTTCGACCTCAACACATTTATTCGCACTTGTTAGTTTGCAGTCTAGTACCTTGATTCCCATTTTCATTATTGGTGGGTGATCTCGCGTTTGTTAATGGTATACATCAATGACCAATAATCAGACGATGGACTACTATGTTCGACCTCGACACCTCTATTCACATAGTAGGACATGTACTCATAGCGGTTTGTGTAGAAGACCTTCCATACCAGTGGCATCTCATATATGCTACCTCCTTGATCATGCCAGTGTTCATGAAATTTCAGCTCTCGTGACTTGATTCCAGTATATGTCAGATATTTCCAGCCATTATGGAGATCTTGATCCATTATATATCTTCATCATGGAGATTCTGAGCTTTCTATATTGTACGTGACGATGATCACACATGTCGTGTTTTGTATCATGCCTATTCATGGCCATTGTACTCTTATCTATCGGGGACTGCTACATCTACTTGTAGTTATGTGTAGAGTTTTATCATTGTATTGTATTGATTGGATGGCTGGCTCTTCCACCGGGTTGTTCATCACTCCACTTTTGGGATGGACTTATAATGTATTTCGGCTATCATATGACTCCTCTGACCTCACACATTAGGGGGAATCTGTTACAGCTGATTTTACCACACATGGTGAATCACACTTTTATGGCCTTCCCTGTCCCTCTGCAGACTCCTTAGACCCCATGGACCATACTTGTACCTTTGATTTTTCCAAGATCATCCCTAAAAACATGCAATAATTTCCATACATGACTTTTAATTCCTTTCTCGCGTATATACGTGGATTTGACCCTTAAAACCGCATACATCGGGATGTGTACAAAAGGAAAAATGATTTTGGAGTTTTCCTTGATGTGGATCTGAGTCACTTGTCTCTTGGCCTTCCATATGCCTTGAGATTGCTTGGATTCGACCTTCCATTACCCCATTGAAGAGCTATATAAGGAACCCTTTGGATACATTGAAGAGGGGAGGAATTGAAGAGCAAGAAAACTATAGTCCATTGTTGCCGGAGCTTATACTTGAGTCTGCATCCCTTTGTCTCTTGGAGCACTTTGTGTTCTTCCCAAGCTTGCCTTTTGCTTGTGAGCTTGCTATTGAGAGATGGAGGATTGAAGTGGTGGAGGCCCAAGTGGGGGACTCAGCTTCTTCGATTCGCAGATGTACCGACAGAGGTTGTCACTATTGTAATCTCTATTTTATATCAGTAGAAATATCTTTTCATGTCCAATAATGAGTATTTGAATGAGTATTTGATCCATGGATGCTTTTAAATGCTTATATGTTATTGATTATATATGCCAGAGTAGGTCTAACACAATTATATATAGCATGCTTGTCTTGTTTGCTGAATGTTGAGGAAGCAAATTGCTAATACAAGAGAGATTGGAAAAGCTCAATGAGGATCTACATCAACCGTCTGGAATAAGGTACAAATCAGGATGCTTTAATGTTAGATATTTGGTTTCTCTTGCATATAGAAAATGATTGATTTCTGGAGCCAAGTTGTCTGTTGTGGCACCCCAAGCCATAGGAATTTCTCTCCATAACATACGGTGGACCGGGTCGTAACTGGTAAAACACTTTAATTGTTACTTGACCTATGGTAGCTGGATCGTAAACCGGATGGATTCCCCATACCAAACAATAACGAGATAATTGGGAACGTTTATTGGGGAGAATCCCTACTATTGTTACCTGCGATTTTCTAGGCCTGAATAAGAGGACAGATACCCAGCACGGGGGATTCACTTGTTGACCAATATCCTATCACGTTAGTTCATATTGTGGATTTTAAAATTATCAAAAATTGAACCAATATATTGTAGGTATTGGGGGGGATGAGGGGTTTAAGGTGGGGGTGGGTAGGGTGGTTTATAAGGATTGAGGTATAAAAAGGGATGGGGATGAGGTTTTAAGTATTGGGAGGGGGTTTCAACAAAAAGAGTTTGGGTCAATATCTCTGGAAATTAAGGGTATTCTTTAATATCTCACGATTGCACGTGCTATGTGAGAGATTCACTAAGTGAAGTCCCCGTGATACCCAGGTGGTGGAGATACAGGAATTGTCTGAAGGACCTCCCTCGTTAAGAAGGAGTGTTAGTTTTTATAACTTAGTTGGTCCTTCCCCATGATTTTGATGTCACATGGGGGAACATAAGTTGCATTTTTCCTACTGAACTTTTTAATGTAAAGTGTGTTTTTATATTATTAAAGTGACTTTGTACCTTATAAACTTAAAGTGACTTTAAGTTGCGGGACCCAAAAAGTGCATTTAATGTATTTAATAAAGTGAATATGTGCATTAAATGAGGGCCCTTAAATATAGCTAATCTCATCCTTTGATTAAGTTGGTTGAGTTAGTTAGGGTTAGTTTGGGTGAAATAAAGTATAAAAGAATGTCCAGAGAAAAGAGAGACATCGCATCAGAAGAAGAAGAAGACAAGAGAGAGAGAGAGAAATAAATTTCTTGAGAGGAAATTTCTGATTTATGAGAGAGAGATTGATCATCAAACTAAAGACACAGTTCCCAAGACATCTGTAGCATCATTGGACCGTACAGACAGAATCTGTACAGTCATTATTGCAGACCGTACATGCACAAAAATCGAGGTAAATTGCAGGCATGAATTTCGAGACAGAATTTCTACATTTAATGTTGGGCAAAATCCGTACAATCCGTACTTAGCACAAATCTTGAGAAAGCTGCTTTGTATAGTTCGCACGTGTGGGTTGAATGTGAGTATTTTTTTTGGAATGTTATTCAATGTAGATTTACAGAAGAGGGTTTCTGAAATTATTTTGATGCTAAAGAAATTTTGAGTTGTTGAATTTCTGATTTCTCTCATAAACAAAATTCTTTCTCTGGGTTTTCCTTTGGTGAGGTTTTTCCCTGGGCTTGGCCCTAAATTTCAGTGTTGTCACATTTTTCTTCAGAGTGAAGTTGACTGCATTGGTATTTATACTTAAAAATATCATATAAATTCATGTTATGAATTGTTAGTTCAGACAAGTTATAAATCATATTTGCAGTCAAGTGTTTGATAAAAGTCCTATATAAGTTTTTTATTATTATCAAATTTCTTCAATTATGATGCCTTCCTTTTATATATGGAATACCATGAGAAAATACCATGGGATGACCAAAACCATGGGCTTGTAAATCGCCCATTATTGACAAAGTCATGACTATGAAATTACAACATTTTACAAGGCATTTTTCCTAAATTTTTGCTGCGAGGACTTCTCCCGAACCCTTGCCAGGGGGGCTCTCAAAATAGCTGCCCTCCCCCTAGAACCTACTGATAACTGTAGTGGGGGGGATATTCCCCCACACCCCTCGTTAGGTGCTGGGATCAAAACACGATTGAAACACGACCTCTGAATTAGGAATATCAGGCTCCACAACCAACAATTGCTTCTAATTTAGTAGACAAATTGGCACTGGAAGAAGTGTGTTCTTTAGTTCAGTTGGTGTGGAAAATTCCAATTATACTTTGGTGGCCTTGGAAGATGTAAACACTTAAGAAAACAACTCGACATGTAATGTGTATGGTATCATTTGTATGGATACAAAATGAACTTTTGGTGTTCTCTCATGTCGATTAGGGAGGATCAATTTCATACTATGGATGGGTACTTTAATGCTACCATCTGAGCCAAGCAACCATGAGGAGGGAGTCTCCTGAGAGATTCCTTTGGTGAACACCTATAAGACCTTATCAAAGATATGGATTTGATATATATTCCTCCAAAAGTGTTGATTTTTTTCCATGATTCCAACATCAGGAAAACATTCTGTAGAACATTCTCCCATATTGGCCATGTGTTGTATTGACTAATGATTGGTAGAGACTTCCCCCTTCTTAGCCCTAATTAGTCATGTGTTATATTGACTATGTATATTGAGACTCGGATGCTTATCCTTTTTCCTTGTCATGTGGATTGACTATGAGTGACCACATGCATCACTCTATGTGGGAGTGCTCTTTAATGTGGGTGATCGATTTTGATTAGAGAGAGTTGACTTATCTATTTAGTGGGGGATCTCACCCACTTATGGAATAGACAAAGTATAATATTGTTGTATTTGAAATTGGCTCTAAGAAGTGTCTGAGACTTCTTAGAGTACAATCAAATCAATATTATAGATCTATGTGGGAATTTGATATGCATGTGAGTTATACATGTTAGGATTATTAATCCTCCCTTGTCCAAATTTGGTCATATGTCTAAATCGGGAGTCCATCCAGTCTATTTATAGTCATTAGCACCATTGGGTAAACTTGACCTAATTGGGGCACATGTTTCAGTTACCAAAGTGTGGGGAACACTAATTGAGGCTCACTGCCACTTACTGCACTTGATTGCATAAGTTTAGGAGTCTCCTAGATCAATCCCTACAATTTAGGAAGCAACTGGGAGTGCCGAAACCAACCAAGGTCAGTTCACCTCAGTTGATGACTAGTCAAGCCAATTTAGGAGTCAGTTACATTCAGTTCTAGCCCTCTACATTCAGTTAGCACTAGGCTTAATTGATTACACACATGTGGGGCGCTTTTCTCACCTACCACAGTCAGTTAACCATTAGTCAACACTAAATGTAACACTTGTTTGTGTTTTAAAGCTCCTATGAACTCTGGTTATGATTTAGACAAGGAAAATTAACTACTGGGTCCTCCGATAGTGATTTAGACAAAGTCTTGGTTACCTACAGTTAAGTAGAGTCTAATCAATTCGAACTTCCTCATGTGGATTCGAATTGCTTGTGGCTATTAAATCCATTTTACATTATTGTAATTATCATCTGAATTACTTTTTTGATTAATGAAAGCATTCACAGCTGCAAGCCTTTTGCACTGTTTCATTCTTCAATTGTTGAGTAAATTGTGAGATATTCTTTGTGAGTTGTGTATTTGTCTACAGATCTATATGCTCAAATTTACATGGTATCAGAGCCTCGGTGGACAAGACTCCTCTCCTCCTCAGATCTCCAACCGGATCATTTTGTTTGTTTGATTGTGTGACAGGTTATCAGGTTTTCTTACAGCATTCGCTACAAGCAGCCTCTACTTCTCATTGCATTTTCTACAGCAGCTCAGTTCTTCCTATTACTTCGAAATGGCTCATCAAATAGAGCCTCTCACTCCCGTCAAATATCACCAGTGGAAGGAAGACATGAAAGTATTTCTCCGCACCAAGCATCTCTTTAGAATCATAGAAGAAATAGAGGAAGAGCCAGAATCAGATAAAGACAAAGCTAAGTACATGAACAGGCTTGATGAAGCCATTGGACTCATGTAATTCTTAGTCTCTAGGGATCTTCAATTTCACATCCAAGACTTGGACACTCCCAAGGAGGTTTGGGACAAGCTTGCTTCCTTGTTTGATAAGCATGATGAGATGAGGATCCATCATCTAGAAAATGATCTGATTACTCTCAATTCATCAGATTTCGAATCTCTAAATGAATTCTTCTCAAAGTTCAAGAACCTGATATATCAGTTGAAGCAATGCCAAGTGAAGAAGGATGAATATCAGCTCATTCTTGCTATTCTCACAAAGCTCAATTCAAACTACTCAGTCTTTGTATCCACCTTCCAAACAGCAAGGCTCACTACTCCAAATTGGAAGATGCCCACTCTTAATGCTTTCATTCAATCTCTTATTTCTAAGAATGATAAATTGATCCAAATGGGGATCATTCGATCTCCCAAAAATGTAGCTCTTGTTGCAAGAGGAGATAAGGTAGTGAATGACAGAGGGAAGCAAAGAGATGAGTCTGAACAGTCAAAAGAACCTTCAAGTTTGAAGAGAAGCAAGAAGAATGGCAAAGGCAAGGTCCTCTGCCCTTACTGTGGAAGGGGCTTCCATTCAGAAAGCTCCTGTATGAGAAGAGAAATTGATGAAATGGCACTTCTTTTGAAAAGGCACAACATTTTTGTACCTGCTAACGCAAGGAAGGAAGACTCTGAAGAAGAATAAGAAGAATACCCAAGGAAAGGACATGCACTGAAAGCTTGCTGCACATCAACACCTGCCTTCCTCATTGATTCTGGAGCTTCCAACCATATGGCTGCATCCATAGAATCATTCTCTTCTTTTCAGTCCTTTGATGGTCCTAGTATTCAGATGGGCAATAACAATAAAATCCAAACCAAAGGGAAGGGCTCTATCCAACTTGAACATGGAAGGTTCAAAGATGTGTTGTTTGTTCCCTCCCTAGCTTCAAACCTGTTATCTGTCTATCAGATGACCCATACTGGATCTCCAAAGCGAGTGATCTTTGGTCCCGACTCAGTGGAGATCACAGATATCTCTACTGGGAGCATCATAGAAAAGGGTATTGCGAATCACGCTTCAAGAGCATATGAGTTCTCACATTTCATGCCTCCTTCAGAACCAGTGCACTCTCAGCAGCCACCTGCAAGGGAAGGTAAAACCATTGCATCTACTTCTTTTACAACTTCTACTAGTATTGCAGATCCATCTATATCAGTTTATGACATTAAGAGTCACTGTGACTCAGATCTAGATTCAGTCCCTACTTCCAAACTGGAAGCTAGGAAGATGACTGGAAACTCAACTAACACTCAGAAAGGAAAGACTCTTGCGCTATGCCATACTATTTTGCCTCCTTCAGAGAGATGTAATAGACTTCCTGTAAGATTTCATATGGCAAGGGCTCAGTCTTATTGCATTT
>LPNX010004234.1:270592-299071 GCA_001517045.1 Pseudotsuga menziesii | reverse complement strand
ATCCCTACAATTTAGGAAGCAACTGGGAGTGCCGAAACCAACCAAGGTCAGTTCACCTCAGTTGATGACTAGTCAAGCCAAGTTAGGAGTCAGTTACATTCAGTTGTAGCCCTCTACATTCAGTTTGCGCTAGGTTTAATTGATTGCACACATGTGGGGCGCTTTTCTCACCTACCATAGTCATTTAACCATTAGTCAACACTAAATGTAACACTTGTTTGTGTTTTAAAGCTCCTATGAACTCCGGTTATGATTTAGACAAGGATAGTTAACTACTGGGTCCTCCGATAGTGATTTAGACAAAGTCTTGGTTACCTACAGTCAAGTAGAGTCTAATCAATTCGAACTTCCTCATGTGGATTCGAATTGCTTGTGGCTATTAAAGCCATTTTACATTATTGTAATTATCATCTGAATTACTTTTTTGATTAATGAAAGCATTCACAACTGCAAGCCTTTTGCACTGTTTCATTCTTCAATTGCTGAGTAAATTGTGAGATCTTCTTTGTGAGTTGTGTATTTGTCTACAGATCTATATGCTCAAATTTACAATACATGAACAAAGCCAAATTTTCTATGATGAAGAAATGACTAAGAAGTCAAGACAATCCATTGAAGAAGTCATAGAGAAAGTTAAAGGTATGGAAGGGAAAAAACCCCAGTAAAAGGGGTAAATTGGCTCTAAAAGACAAAGGTACAAGCCGACCTCAAAAGTAAAAATCAACTCAACTGAAGAATATGAATAGAAGCGTTCTCATAGTTCATTTGATACACACACATCACATCTTATTCTCTCTCCAAGTGCGCAAATCCAAGGAAGTCCTAACAAAGGAAAGAAGCATAATTTTTGGGGTTCTCTTATTATCTTATTTCTCTTGGAAGATTATGTACCATTGTTTGAGTTTCTTGGGAAGGAGGTCAAACCTATCTTCATGATTGGTATTTTTTGAGTTTCCCAGGATGAAATCTTTGTGTCTCTTGTGCATGGTATTCTTTCAGTGATCATTGTTTTATTTTCCACTGCAAGTGAATATTGATTATGCAATAAAATTGTGATATGAAATAAATGTTTGAAGAATTATTGTGAAATAAGTATCACTGATTGAAAATTGGATTAAATTTCAACATGGTATACGAGAAGTTCTGAATAGATGCCATTGTCAAAGACAATTTCTGCCCTAATCTAGAAAACAGGGCTTCCAAGTTTGGACACTTCTCTCCATAGTTTGGACTTGAAATTAGAACAACGGAAATCACCCTAAAAGGGCGCACTTATCTGTGGAAGTTGATATCAATTTTGTGAAGTTTCAATTTGGATCTAATTTATACTAGGATCAAGTATCTAGGGATTCTAGTTTTTAACCTTTTTGGCCACACATTAGATTCGATCTTAGCATTTTCGAGCTCGCCCTAGGAGGGAGAATCTATATATGGACACAAATTTTGTGAAATTGTTCAAGCTACAAGATCTTCATGCTAGATTGAACCTCACTGTGAAAGAAGAATGAACGAGGAAGAAGAAATTCAGTGTTAGAATGATGAAACGATCATGGTGAAATTATTCAGACAAGAGGAAAAAATTCGAGAACATAACATTAATATCAGAATCATTAAACTATATGTAATACATCTGTCACGTTCCCATCCCTCAGACTGGCAAAGAGGACGCGACCAACACCAAAAGACGGGAAAACAACCCCATGAACATGGACAAGCAACAGTGCTGAATTAAAAGCTTAAACACAAGGCATACAAGGATGCATCCCATCATACAAAGATTCCTAATGCATCAACCTACAACGGAAGCAACACATATACATTTCCAGCATTGAACATGTTCATCATTTCACACAATACAGTAGATTTTATAATTTGTAGAGATGGGATAACAATAGCACTCATCTTGTGATAAAGAATTCACCCGCAACCAGCTACGTCGCTACAACGTTCCACCCAACCATAGGCCAGCGTGCTCATCAATCTCTCAGCAACACTGCCACCCCTGAGTTGGGCATGATTCCTCAAGGACTAAGGGAACAATGCAGGCTTACAGATAGCCAAGGAACATAATCAGCAAACCAACACAGCTGGGTTTAACAGACCTTCAACAGGTTGACCAAGCCATCACATTCCAAGGGGACAACCACTGCCTACCCGCAGCAAAACAAGAGGTTCACGGCTCTGTGAGGAAGGCAAGACAACCGGGGACGATCCCCAACAAACGATGAGAAAAGCTCAAGCCCATCAGGAAACTCAGAGTTGTTCTTGGCCCTGTCATGGCCAAAACAACTCAACTGCAACCCAAACCATGGTGCCTTAGCAACCCAACTCCATAATAAAAACGGTGGCAACTCTACACAGCCCATAGTGGATTAGAAACAGAACTCCTAGCATAACCATGGGAAACTCAGCCGACGGATGTGGCAATCACAGTCACAAACTCACAATGAAGACGATGGTAGCTATACACAGTCCCAAAACAGGGACACCGTTGATGATAGACAACGGCTCACTAAGAATCCATAGCGGCCCAAACACAGTTGGACACCACAGCCAACAAAACATGGGAAGAAACACACATGCACAGTCTGAAATGGAAACAAAGATCAGACTTTCAACAGCATCCAACAGTCGTGGAAGAACAACAACAACCCAAATTGCGGTTTACACAAACAGCAAGCCCGAATCATGGGTTAAAACAATAGCAAGGAAGAAATCGTGGATTAAAGACACGGTCATTCACATACCAGCAGAAATCGAGCCTCTTGAGGCCGTTTCACCTGCTCGCTGCATGCACAACCAAGAAGACCCGCGACTAGTATGTGAGGAAGACGATCTAATCTCCACCTGTGCATCCCTTATGAGCGTGAACAGCTCCCTTATGCACACGGATGAACAGACTTCGGCTCTACATGAGGAAGAACCGACCATGGAGAGAACGAACAGATCATAATTGTGTAGGTTGGAAAACATGGGAGAGAAGAGTGAAGGAAGTCGTGGGTGGAGTGGGCATGTGGGCAAGGGACTGACAGTCCTACCACCCCACTCCCAAAGACCATAACTGCCCCAACCACCAGCAGCCATAACTCCTCAGCTACCCAACAAAACATTAAAGAGGTTGGAAGAGGTTGGATGAGACAAAAAAAAGGTGACAAATAAACAAGGTGGCAACACATGGGTTTTCCCCCATAGACCAAGGTTTGACATCCCCCACACCCTTATCCTTTGGAACCATGCCCTTTTCATTCAACGTTGCACTGCCGTAGCTGGTTGTGGTTTTAGTTTTATTTGATGTGCGTATTTACATGATGCCACATTATAATGTGCCGAATAGCATGACATACCATCGGCAACTACCCCTATTGCCGAAACATACACGACCAAATCGATGGTGGGGCTTTTGCCTTGAGCTCCTCACCATGATTAATTACATTTTAAACATCATGCAAATGGGGTCAAAACTGGGGGTGTGACAACATCGATGATACAATAAGGGAAATTCGAAGCCTCTAGGAGTGATTCGAATCCCATGACTTGGACTAACTCCAAAGATCACTAACTATGGAAAAATCACCACTGGAGGATTACTAGTGTAACTCCAGACAATTGAAACACCACACATTCAGTTAACATACCTAGGTAGGTGACCAAAGGTGCCCAATATCCTTAAATCATGCAAAGTTGGCACTAGGATAACTGAAGGTGAACTAATTGGTTCCCATCATATCATAACTCAACATAAACTAGGGTGGACTAATGGTGGGACTCCCATGAATCAGTGTGGGTTCCTAAAATATTGGGATTGGCCTCTGGAGCTCTAGAACTAATGAAAATTGGTGCATCAAGTGGTAGGTGGGCCCTGAATAACTTCCCCATGGCACTAATGAAGTGGAAACATACTCCTAATCTAGGAAACTCACATTTAAACTATGGTGGTCAAGGGAGGATTACAAATAATCCTAACGCCCCCCTTAATCCAAACATGGAAAACTTGGGCCTTGGAAACTAATACCAAATTCCACCCATACAATCTAATGCAAAAAATTTAACTGCTCAATAAACCAAGGAAATGGGGAAAAACTCATGGGAAACCCCCCCCTCAAAATGAGCAATGAAACCAGGAACACAACTGAATCAAACCTTCACACCAAGAAGAGACCCGAGATAAACAAATATCTTTTTAGTGAAATATTTTGTTGGTTGTGGAGCATGATATTCTAGATTCAGAGATGTTATTACTTAGCCGTGGTTCTACCCCAATTTTACTGTACACTCATCCCAGAAGGGGGGTCCTGTCCCCTGAAAGAAATTTTTGGGATGCTTGTTGGACAACAGTTTATGGGCCCATGGTATTGGATGACCCGTGGTATTTTCCCATGGTAATTATCCTATAAAAGGAAAACATTCTAATACGATTGTGTATTGTATTGTAGCATTGTAAAAGCGATCTTTATGATATGAGAGAGAGGCCGTGAGAGAGTGAAGAGGAAGTGCAGCGGGGTTACTGTAGGTTATATCCCTTCATTTTGATGGACATAATAATAATAAAGGACCGGCAATTTTTGTGTGGACTTAGTCCATATTGGGTGAACCACGTTATATTTGTGTCTCTCTTGTAATGTGTTTTAATATTTGCATCTTGTTTATTGCTTATTGTTATTGCTTCACGATCCTGATTTTCTAACAATTTGCATCAGATCCAAAAGGTCTATTTGGCTGGTAAACTTGCATGAAAGAAGGGTTCCTAGTTTGAGTGGGAGCAATGATAGAAGAAGGAAAGTTTAGGGTTTAGAAATTTAATGGCCAAAACTACCAGTTATGGAATATGCAAATGGAGGGCTGTCTGTACTAAAAGTATCTATACCTATCGTTGGGAAGAAAAATAAAATAGCTGACGACTACAAAGGACGAAGAATGGGAGGTTCTTGACAAAAAGGAACTGGAAAAAATACGACTATGCATGGATTTGTCGATGGATTTCAATATTTTTAAAGAAAATACAATGGAGGGTGTGATGATCACATTGGATAAGCTCTATGAAAACCCTTGACTTCCAACAAGGTATTTTTAATGAAGCATTTATTTAATATGAATATGTTAGAAAGTGGATCTATTGTTGACCATTTAAATGAATTTAATATGATTACTACTCAGCTAATTTATGTAAAAGTTAACTTTGCTGATGAGGTTAGGGATCTTCTAATCCCGTGTTGATTGCTAGAAATATGGAATGGCTTAGTCATGGTTGTAAGTAACTCTATCCTTGGTTCAAACACTTTTAAATTTGATGATATTGTTGGTGTTATTATTACCGAGGAAATGTGAAGAAAAATAACATGTGAGACATCATGTAATGCGTTGACCATGGAGAGCAGGGGAAGACAAAGGGAGAGAGGAAGGAGCCCATGTAATCACACAAAGTCTAGAAAGGGCAGATCCAAGTCTAGACTAGGAAAGAAAGTGTGCTAGAAATGTGGTAAGAGAGGACATCTGAAGAAGGACTGTAGAGGTCCAAAGAAGAAAGGAGAGGGGCATAAGGATACTACTCACGAAGCAAATGTAGAAGGTAATGTGTTAAAATATGCTTTGATTCTTACATTAGATAATACTAGTGATTTCCAGGTAGTAGATTCAGGGGATTCATGTCATGCTACACCCCATAAGAAATTCTTTCATGATTATGTTCTAGGTGATTTTGGACATGTTTTATTGGGGGATGATGAACCATGTAAAATTGTTGGAATGGGTAAGGTACAGATTAAGTTAAATAATGGAAATGAATGGCTGCTAAAATATGTAAGGCATATTCCTACTATGAAAAGAAATTTGATATCAACATGACAGTTAGGAGATAGCAGATGTTTGTCTATGTTTGTGAAAACGTGGTGGAATATCACTAGAGGAGCACTGGTAATAACAAAAGGATATAGGATAGGTACGTTGTATTTATGTATTCATAATACCAATTATTCTATCTCTATAGATTCCACAAAAATAAGTGCAACATTGTGGTATCATAGGCTTGACCACATGAGTGAGAAGGGGATGCAGATTATTCAGTCAAGAAAATTGCATTAAGATATGAGGTAGGTAAGTATGGAATTCTGTGAGAACTATGTTTATGGAAAACATAAGAGAGTTAGATTTCTCAGGGCTTGGAAACAAAATAAGAGTGAAAAGTTAGATCTTGTGCATACAGATGTATGGGGACAGACTCAGGTACAATATCTTGGTGTCTCTTGTTATTATGTTACTTTTATTGATGATGAAACTAGAAAAACTCATGTTTATTGCATTAGACATAAATATGATGTGTTTGCTACTTTTTAGAAGTGGAAAGGTTTGGTTGAGAATGGGACATGAAACAAGTTGAAATGTATCAGATCTGACAATGGAGGTGAATATTGGAACAAGGATTTTGATAGTTATTATTCATACCATGGGATTCGTAGAGAGAAGACAATTTGAGGAACACCACAAGAAAATGGTGTGTCATAAAGGATGAATAGGATGATCATGGAGTGTGCAAGGTGTATGAGATTGCATGCAGGGTTTCCCTTATAGTTTTGGGATAATGTTGCAGATATTGCTGTTTATTTAATAAACATAGGGATTTTAAGCACTTTTGATGGTGGGATTCTAGAGGAGGCATGGACAGGTAAAAGTTAAACTACTCATTTATGAGAACTTTTGGTTGTGAAGCATTTGTCCATATTGACAAAGAAAATAGAACAAAGCTTGAGGCTAAATTCTATAAATGCACTTTTATTGGATACAGGGTTGAATATCTTTGTTATCGCTTATGGGATTATGAAAATCATAAAATCATTAGGAGTAGAGATGTGGTATTCAATGAAAATGTTATGTACAAAGATCATTTGTAGGGAAAGAAAGGGAAAAAGAAAACACGGAGTATATAATGCTTGATGAAATCAAAGAAAATTAAGTTCCAAATGTACCAAAAAATCAAGAACAGCAATAAGTACCTCAAACTCCTAGAAATTTAAGAAGATCTACGAGGTTAGGTAGACCCCTTGAACGATTCTCTCCTTCATTGTGTTATTTATTGATGAATGATTCCGGTGAACCAAAATGTTATGAAGAAGAAATGCAAGAGGAAACTAGAAACAAGTGGGAGCAAGGCATGAATGAGGAGATGGACTCACTGGTAAAAACTTGACTTGGGATTTGGTTGAGTTTCCTGCCGGTAAAAGAACATTGCAAAATAAATGGGTTTACAGGTTGAAGGAAGAAGATGGAGGCAAGAAGCGATACAAGGCTAGACTTGTTGTAAAGGGGTTTGGACAAAAGAAAGGTATAGATTGTGATGACATATTTTCTCCTGTTGTTACAATGACTTCAATTAGAACTATTTTAAGTCTAGTGGTGGTAGAATATTTGCATCTTGAACAGTTGGATGTCAAAACAACCTTTCTCCATGGGGATTTGGAGGAAGACATTTATATGCAACAACCACATGGGTATGAGTTCAAAGGGAAAGAGAATTTGGTTTGTAGGTTGAAGAAGAGCTTGTATGGCCTAAAGCAAGTTCCAAGGTAGTGGTATTTAAAATTTGATAAGTTTATGACAAAACATGGCTATAGTAGATTCCATTCTGACCACTCTGTTTATTTCAAGATTCTAGATAATGGAATATATATTATCTTGTTATTGTATGTGGATAACATGCACGGTGCAGGGTCTAAAATGCAAGATATCAATGTGATGTAAATGAAACTAGATATATCATTTGCAATGAAGGGTTTGGGTGCTACAAAGCAAATCCTTGGTATGAGAATAACAAGAGATAAGAAAAATTACAAATTGACATTGTCTCAAGGTGAGTGCATATAAAAGGTGTTGGAGATGTTTAGAATGAAGAATGCAAAACTAGTTAGTACACCTTTGGACAACCATTTCAAAATAATTAAGAAGGTGTGTCCCAAGAAATAGGAAGATATGGAATACATGTCCAAGTTTCCCTATTCATCAGCAGCTGGCAGCTTGATGTATGCCATGGTGTGCTCAAGACTAGATATTGCACATGTAGTGGGATCTGTGAGCAGGTATATGAAAAATCTAGGTAAAGAGCATTGGAAAGTAGTACAATGTATTCTCAGGTATTTGAGAGGTACCACATATCATGCACTATGTTTTGGAGGTTCAGACACTGTTCTACAGAGATAAGTTGATGCAAATATGTTAAGTGATAAAGGGAACATGAGGACCACCACATGGTATGTTTTTATTGTAGGTGGAAATACAACAATAAGTTGTATTTAAAAACTACAAAAGTTCAGTGCACTTTCAACAACGGAAGCAAAGTATGTTGTTACTACACATGCTAGTAAAGAGATGATTTGGTTGTAGAGGTTCATGGAGAGATTGGGTAAGAAGCAAAAGAATAGAAGGTTGTACATTGACAACCATAGTGCCATTCATCCAGAAAATAAATCAGCCTTTCATTAAAAAACTAAACAAATACAACTCAAGTACCATTTCATAAGATATGTTCTGGAAGATGAACTGTTAAAGTTGGAAAAGATACATACTAGACAGAATCTTGTAGACATGTTGACAAAGGTAGTAACCAGAGACAAACTAAGTTATTGCTCGGTTTCAGTTGGCCTTCAAGCATGAAGGTAAAGAAGAGAATTTTTATAAGTCCAAGGTTCAAATCATAGTCCAACAAGTGCAACAGTGGTGGAGTTGTTATGATCAATCTCCAAGTGGGATATTGTTGGTTGTGGAGCCTGATCTTCCAGATTCAGAGATGTTATTATTAAACTGTGTATGTACCCCATTTTTACTGTACACTCGTGCCAGCAGGGGGTGCGGGGGCCAACAATCTCCCAGTACCTAAAAGAAATTTTTGGAATGTTTCTTGGCGAACAGTTTATGGGCCCATGGTATTGAGTGACCTATGCTATTTTCCCATGGTAATTACCCTATAAAAAGAAAACATTGTAATACGTCTATGTATTGTATTGTAGCATTGTAAAAGCGATCTCTATGATTGTGAGAGAGACCATGAGAGAGTGAAGAGGAAGTGAAACAGGGTTGTTGCAGTTTGTATCCCTTCATTTTGCTGAATGGAATAGTAATAAAGGACTAGAAATTTTTGTGTGGACATAACCCATCTTGGGTGAACCACGTTATATCGGTGTCTCTCTTGTAATGTATTTTAATATATGCATCTTGTTTATTGTTTATTGTTATTACTTTGTGATCTTGTTTTTCTAACAGATTTTGTGAATATGTCCACAATATGCTCCTCTGTAGGGCATTAATGCAGAATGATATCCTTACTATGAACTAGCTCCAAGATGTAGTGCATGTGGAATTCAATGTGTTTGGTCCACTGCTTATGTATTGTATGACTGGGAATTTTAATTGCACTTTGATTATCACAGAAGATGTCTACTGAAGGAGAATTGTGAATGCCAAACTCTATCAGAATCCCATGTAGCCAAACTATCTGAATAACGACATTCAAATCCCCTCGATATGTTGCTTCAGCCGAAGAGAGAGAAAGAGACTATGCTTGCTTCTTGCTTTACCAGTAGATTGGTCTAGATCCCAACATTAACACAAATACCAAAGTATATTTTTTGTCGCTACTGTCTGCAAGCCATTTTGAGTCAGTAAAACCAACCAGATCTAATTGAGCACCAACATAATAGTGAATTCCAAACTCTCTAGTACCGTGCACATATTACAAGATGCACTTTGCTTCCTTCCAATGCAACTTATGTGGCTCATGCATGAACCTAGCAATAACACTCATAGCATATGGAAAGTATGGTCTTGAATGAGTAAGGTATAATAAACTACCAATTAGTTGCCTATAGAGAGTACTATCAACCAGGGGTGTAGAACCACCTTCTTCCAATATGATTCCAGATAAGAAGGGGAAGCATGATGCTTTACAATCAATCATATGGAATCTTTTGAGAAATTCTTCTATGTGTCTAGATTGATTAATCATGATCCCCGAATATTTTTTATTCACTTCAAGGCCAATAAATTGCCTTAGTATCCCTAGATATATCATGGAGAATTTCTTGCTCAAAGATGACTTGATGTCCCTTAATCCAGCAGCTGAACCATTGGTAATGAGAAAGTTATCCACATATAATACAATCAATAGTAAGCAACCTACCTTCTGCTACATGTAGACATTGTATTCAGACTTGCACCTTTCGAACTTCTGTGACAGTAAGAAGGCATCTATTTTAGAATACCATGCCCTTGGGGATTGCTTGATCCCATACAAATATTTCCTTATTTTTCAAACCAAGGAGGAGTATTCAATGTACCCCTCATGATATCTCATGTAGATATCTTCTTCGAAGTCCCCATGGAGGAAGGCACTCTTCATATCCATGTGATGTACCTTCCATTTCTTCGAAGATGCAAAGGCCAAAAACAGCCTTATGGAGTCGATTCTTGCAACATGAGCAAATGTTTCATTGTAGTCCATCCCATGAACTTATGAATACCCATTTGAAACTAATCGATCCTTATACCTGGTAGTCCATCTGCTGCTAGTTTGGTTTTGTAGATCAATTTTCACTCGACAAGCTTTCTCCCAGTAGGTAAGGATACATGCTTCTAGGTCTTCTTGTCTTGTATCAAATCATATTCATCATCCATGGATTCCTTCCATCTTGGATCATGACAAGCCTCCTAGTAGGAATATGTATTAGACCCTAGCATCATGTATAGGCACCTCTTTGGGAGAAGTGGATCTAAATGACAAAGCACAAGGTTCTCATCTTGGAATTGAGATCTGGTTCTCCTTATGTCAGATGGATCCCCAACACTGTTCCCAACAACTTCAATGAGTTTTTGGGCCCATTTAGGGCTTGGATTGGGAGCAAGGGCTGGATATGGATCTAGATCTACTTGATACACATTCTCAATATCAAGATCTTGTTCTCCTTGATTCTCATCTTTGGACTCTGAATCTGAAACATTAGTAGAAACATCATCATATGAAAATGGAATTGATTGAGTATTTATACCCTCCTCTTCAGCTGGATGTATATTATGCAATGGATCTTCATTGAATTGGAAACTCCACTCTATGAAGCATCTTTTGGTTGCAATATCCATCATTTTTTAAGCTTGTTCATCATATACATATCCCAACAAAATGCATTTGCTACTTTGAGGTTGAAAGGTTTTCCTTTTGTCAGATGGAATTCTGGCCCATGCTTTGGAGCCAAAAATCCTCTTATGTGAGATAGTAGGATTATGTCTCATTAGTGCTTCGAATGGAGTGACCCCAACCATTTAATTGTGAGGTACTCTGTTCTGTATGTACGAAGCACAATTCACTGCTTCAACCCACATATATCATGGAATATCTCTTGCTTCAAGAAGGCAGGTATCCATCTCTTTCAAAAATTTGTTCTTCCTCTCAACTACACCATTCCGTTGTGGTGTGTATGGGACCAAATGTTGCATTTGAATACCTTTTGTAACAAATAACTACTCGAATTCTCTTTTTATGTACTCTCCTCCACTGTCTGATCTGAGTGCTTTGATATTATTCCTACATATGTTCTCAGCAAATTCTTTGAAAAATTTGAACGTTTCAAACACCTCATACTTCTTCTTAAGAAAGTAGATCCAAGTAGTCATCAATGAAGGTCATAAAGTATTTGGATCCATCCATGGATGCTGTAGGGATTGGTATGAAGACATCATTGTGTACCAAATCAAGTGTAGAGGCAACTCTTCTTGGATTCCCAACCTCATACCTTTGCTCTGGATACTTACCAACCTAGAAACCATTGCAGACACCTTGAGATGATTTGATGACAGGAAATCCCTCAACCATCTCTTCATTGTGATGCTGATGGAGTTATTTAAAAATCAGATGGACAAATATCTCATGCCAAATTCTGCTTCTTTCATTAACATGAGTCAATAGGGCACTTGGATATGAATGAGGAAGAAAATGTGAGAATTCATATGCCTTGAAGGAATGCTTTGCAACTCTGTTTGCTATCAGGTTCCTAGTAGATATTTATTAGATCTCCACTGAGTTGGGATCAAATATGACTCTCTTTGGTGGTCCTGTATGGGTAATATGATGTACAAACAAAATATTTTCTCCTAGGGAGGGCACATACAGATATTTATGAACATTCCATGCACAAAATGAATTGAACCTTTCTCAACAACTAGGATTTGAGATTCATCTCCCATGTGTATGCTAGGACCACTAGATAGATCTAGATAAGAGAATGATTCATTGAGGAAACCATTTGGTTGGAGGATCTAGAATCAATGAGAAAAGCTTGTGACTGAGAGAAACCTTCCTTCAGTGCATGGCATCTCTCATAATCTTCAGCCTTTCTTCTAGGATCAGGCTTCCTTGCACCTTCAGTAAGGGAAATATTGTTATGTTCAAGGAGTCTATACATTTGGTCTATGGTTTTCTTCATACATAGGTTCTCTTGATGATTCCCTCTCTTGAAGTATGGGCACTTGGTATTTTCAAAACTTTTCTAATTGTCCTTCTTAGAACATGAGGCTCCTTCTGAAGGATTCTACTTCTCCTTAGGTTTGATATCAGAGTTCTTTTTATCCTTTCCTTTCTGCTTCCCTTTGGCTTACACATTCTTGGTCTCCCCATCCAAGAGAGCTCGATTCTTGGAGGCTTTGAGGGCTCCCATATGGATAAGATAATCTTGTTCTTGAATAAGAGATTTCATGAATGCATTAAGAGAGGGAATTCACCACTTTGGAGTTATTAGTATCCCATAATGAAAGGTGTACACAAACAATGATAATTTTTGGCCAAGCTTGCTTAGAATGGAGAGCACCAATTATTCACCCTTCCTGTCAATTCCACAATTCTGACACTGAATGACTAAGTACTTGAACTTGGAGAAGAATTGTTGGATGGTTTTGAAATTGTTGGGTTGAATAACAATCAGTTCATTCTCCAAAATATGGCCTCTCAGCTCATCCTTATTTCCAAACAATGATTCAAGATTCTCCCATACTTCCCTTGGGTTTTTTAATCCATCAAGGTGGAAGAGTAACTCCCTAGAGATATGAATGCACATGAAACCAAAGGCTTCATCCAATTTGTTCAGATACTTCGAATTCTCTAAAGGCTGTTGGGGTTTGACCTCCTTTCCCATAGTGACCCTGTACATAATTTTGTTGCAAAACACAATCTGCATATTTTCCCTCCAATCAAGATAATTGAAGGGTGTGAGGGTCCTCAGTGTCAAGGTTGCTAAATTCTCCATTTTGCAGTTCCAGGAGCAACACAATTCTTCTGAATTGTTCAATTTACCTACAAAAAAGCTTTCAAATCGAAGGAAAACCAATTCAATCACCCTCTACTTCAACATGTGCACATTATCAGGGTGCTTCACACTTGGATAGAATTCTCTATATAAATCTAGAGGGAGAAAGGCACAAATCCTGGGAATTATGTGGATTCTAGTTGCTTCTGGTGCATAAATGGAAGTTTCTGAGAATTGAAATTGTCTCGATCACCTACTCTGATACCATTGTAAAATTGTTCAAGCTACAAAATCTTCATGATGGATTGAACCTTACCATGAAAGAAGAATGACCGAGGAAGAAGAAATTCAGTGTTAGAATGATCAAACAATCATTGTGAATTTGTTTAGACAAGAGACAAAAATTTGACAGCATAACATTAATCTAAGAATCATTAACCTGTATGTAATGCATCCATGATACAATAAAGGAAATTCAAATCCTCTAGGAGTGATTCAAATTCCATGACATGGACTAACTCCAAATATCACTAACTGTGGAAAAATCACCACTAGAGGCTCACCAGTGTAACTCTGGATAATTGAAACATCTCACATTCAGTTAGATGACCTAGGTAGGTGGGAAAAGATGACCAATCTCTTTAAATCATGCAAAATTGGTGCTAGGATAACTGAATGTGAACTAACTGATTCCCATCGAAGCATAATTCAACACAATAGGGTGAACTGATTGTGGGACTCCCATGACTCAGTGTGGGTTCCTAAAATATAGGGATTGACATCTGGAGCTCCCAAACTCATACAAACTGGAGAATTAGGTTGTAGGTGGGCCCCATATAACTTTTCCATGGCACTAATGAAGTGACAACATACTCATAAGATAGGAAATTGACGTTTAGACTATGGTAGTAAAGGTAGGATTACAAGTAATCCTAACAAATTTCATCCTTATAAAACTTCAGTTTTGACCTAGCTCTTGCTAGGTTTTCTTAGTCATATTTTCATATTTTCATATTTTGTCACAAATGGTGTCCAAAATAGAAGACACATTGGATGATGTTGATATTGTAGACAAAATTCGATACTCATTTTTCTCATCTCTTAATGGAACTATTATAGATGATATTGATACCCGGTTAATGATAGTAATGCTATCAGGCAAGAACAAAAGAGAAATACAAGTGAAGAATCAACCCTATTTTAGGACAAAAAGGATATTTCAAAAGTAATATGTTACAATTGCCACACAATTGGTCACTTTTTTTGTCAGTGTCCACAAAAGAAAAGAGAAGAAAGGAAACATGCAACTAATGTCGAAGATCTTCCACCTCAGAAGAAAAGAAGTCAGATGTGATGAAGATTGCAAAGAGCACTTCTAAGTTTTCCAACAGCTTCAATCATAACATGAAGGTATTTGTAAGGGTTATACACTTGGAAAGAATCCAATGGATCTTTTCTATGCAATGATAGTAGCTCTATGTGGATCTTGGATCTAGTTCATTTGGACACATGCTGACTGATGATAGTGACATCCTTAATGTCTTTTTATATTATGTATGGTTCCTTCCATGAATACTTCAACAAGTTCCATAAGTTCAGGACTTGATGAAGAAGAAGATCAAGGTCTTCAAATCAGATGATGAAGTAGAGTACCCTTCCAGAAACTCCATTGATTTCTGCAAGGAGGCATAAATCAAGAGGGAGTCAACAAAAAAATAAAATATAAGTATTTAATGTTTTGTGCAATAAATGTTATTCAAATTGAATTTTATTGATAATGGCATAATTGTTTAAAGTAGTGTTGGTTAACCCTTATGGAAATTTATATCATGTGTTACATAATATGTCCATTGTGGAAACAAAGATCCATGGTAATCAAGGTCTTCAAATCAGATGATGAAGTAGAGTACCCTTCCAAAAAATCCAGTGATTTCTGCAAGGAGGCATAAATCAAGAGGGAGTCAACAAAACAATAAAATATAAGTATTTAATGTTTTGCGCAATAAATGTTATTCAAATTGAATTTTATTGATAATGGAATAACTGTTTAAAGTAGTGTTGGTTAACCCTTATGGAAATTTCTATCATGTGTTACATAATAGTTCCATTGTGAAAACAAATATCCATGGTAAGGTTTCACCCATGGTATTATGGGTATACATTCATCTTTGGGGCTTGATTCATATGGCTAGAGGTGAATGGCTCACACAAGGGAAAACACTAACCCATTATCCTAAGTAATATGGTGTGGGGAAATTGGCCCAAATAGGAAGCTCTAAAGAATTAGGGTACAAATCCCTCCCTTTATACTATCAGGACAAGTTAGTAGAGCCAACAAATCTAGTGGATCTACCTAGAGATGTTGTTATGATCAGGAAGAAGCTAGCATGTCTTTTTGATACTTTGCAGGATGCATAAAGGCATACATCTCCCAATGATACTTTTAGAGAGAGAAAAAAAGAACTCAGATATTCTCATGTTATATGGAATTGATAAGTCATATCATTGATTCCAAACCTTCCAGTGATGAAGAGGTAGTAGGTCAACAAGTTTGGAAGTATACCATGATGAAAGAGTATTAGACATCCATCATGAAGAATGATCTATGGGAGATTAGTCCTAAGAATAATTCAATGATGAATTCCAAGTGGATCTATAAGATTAGGCATACATAAACATGCCATCTAGTTTGTAGACTCTAAGAGAGTCTTGGATGATATTCAATTTTCTTGAGAAAACACACTTGGTGTAAATGACACAGATGAATATACAAAGGTCAACAAGTGCAGAAGGAAAAAGGTTTCATTAGTGCAGGATAATCATATGCAGAGAATGCAAAGTGCCCATATGCAGATGGAGAAAATGTATGCAGAGAGTGATGATACTCAGGTGTAGAGGGAGAAATATGCCCTTGTACAAAGGGAGTAGTTGCAACACAACTTGTCGATGATAAAAAATACTTTATACATACTTAAGTAGGAACCCAATACTTGGTATGTCAAGATAATCATGTACTTGATGAGCTTGTACTTCACCAAGAATGATGTGGATTCCAACCTTTACTACAAGGTTGTTGATGATGAACAATTGTTCTTTGTGCTGTATGATTGATGATCTATTCCATCGTAGGAACATAGAAGCTCAATGCCGAGTGCAAGAGGGAGTTGTCCTATGAGTTGAAGATGAAGGGTCTTATCCTGATGAATTAATTCTTGATATTAGAAGTGTGACAAAGACCAAATGATATCTTCCTCAAATGGAGGGAGTACACAATTGAGATCCTGAAATATTTGGGATGATGCACGTCAAGTCTATGGCTATACCTATGAAGACATATATGGAGAAGCTGAGTGATTCTACATCGTATTTAGATCCAGTGGATCCATTGATGTGCATATTTGGAGAATCTAAGTGATTCTACTTCAAATTCATATTTGATCGATCGCACTATGATGACAACTCTCATGAACCCGAGTGATTTTGATTCAGATTCAGAATTGGTGGGTAGTTGACTAGATCCTTGGTGTACTTGGTTAACACCAGGCTTGATATTTTATTTTCAATGAACACCCTGAGCCATTCTATTGTTAAGCCGAGACAGTTCGATATGATCCAAGAGATATATTAGGTGATGAAGTGAAGTTGCAAAAGATATATAAATTCTGATTGAGAGGAGTGTAGTGGACAAAAGGAGTATCTTTAGGTGTTTCTTTAGCTTGGGATCAACCATAATTTCTTGGTTTATAAAGAAGCAAACTTCTATCCCACTAAGTATAGTGGAAGCAGAGTATTATACATATAGTATTGCAAGTCATGAAGCAGTATGGCTTTAGAATCTACTTGTAGGATTATTTGATCAGGAGCTAGAAACAACCGTGATACATTGTGACAATCAAAGTTGTGTCAAGCCTTCATAAATTCTAGTGTTTTATGACAGGTCGAAGCATATTGAGATAAAATACCACTTTATCCAAGACATGGAGTAGAAGGGAGTTGTAAAGTTATCAAACTGAGCACCTCCAAGGAAGGACTAGCAAGGAAAGAAGCATAATTTTTTGGGTTCTCTTATTATATTATTTCTATTGGAATATTATCTACCCTTGTTAGGGTTTCTTATGAAGGAGGGTGAACCTATATTGTGTTAAGGATCGTCTTCAAGATTGGTATTGTATTTGAATTGGATTGATTTCTTCCGAGAAATGTTTGTTGGGTTTTCTACAAATTTGGGTTTCCCAAGATAAAATATTTGTGTCTCTTGTGCATGGTATTCTTTCAACAATTCTTGTTTTATTTTTTGTTGCAAATAAATACTGATTATGTAATAAAATTGTGGGATGAAATAAATATTTAAAGAATTATTATGAAATAATTATCAAGGATTGAAAATTTAATTAAAATTCAACAAAAAAGAGGTCTCTACACTTGGTCAAACAAGTAGATCAAGCTTGGGCACATAAAAACTAGGTTGGACATATTTCTAGTTCACATCTCTTCTCCAATTTTTTTTTTGATGCAATCCACTATTCTTCCTTCTATTGTCTCTAATAACAAGCCAATCCTTTTTCCCTAGGAGATTCCAGACAATCAGGGATCCATTCCTTTTCAATTTAATCCTCTTTGGAGAAAGCAAGAAGAGGCTTGATATATTATTCAAGCCTCTTGGGTGACATATGTTTATGGTCCCCGTCCTTTGTTTGGGAATCAAAGCTTAGACTTGTTAAGTTGGATCTAAAATATTGGGATGCAAAGAACTTCTCCCCTCCAAAAAAATATAGGAGCTTATTGTTATTTGGGTTGGGATCACTGCAAGCTCATATGGAGATAGCCGAGATCACCCATGAGATTCTTCAACAAGAGAAGATGCTTAACAATCAACTTCATGAAGTATATAGGCTTGAAGAGGAAGCACGGAGGTTAAAATCCTACACTATCTAGCTCAAGGAAGGTGGATCGAACACTTCATTTTTTCTTCATTAAGCAAACCTTAGATTAAATAAAAACATCATTCGCAAAATACAGGACCTGGGGGGTAATAAAATATCTAGTGTAGACGAGATTCGACAAGAGGCTTGTAGGTATTTTGAAAATATTTACACCAAGCAAGGGGGGAATGTATTGGAAAAACAAGAAAAGGTTGTAAACATCTTGTAGCTAATCTCAGAGGAAGAAAATCAATCCCTAGATTAACCCATTTATGAGGAAGAATTACAGAGGAAATATGAATTTTTCATCCAGATAAAACTGTTAGGCCAGATGGATTCTCCATATGATTCTATCGCGAATAATGGAATACTATTAACACTGACCTATGCAAAATTTTGAACTAGACGCATGGAAGGGATAAAATTGGCAGATCCACCAAATTTTCCTTCATCACTCGTTTCCCCAAGGAGAATTGTCCTTCCTCTTTTTCCAAATTTCAACCTATCTTTCTGTGCAACTTGGCATATAAAATATTAACAAATATTTTAGCCAAACACATTAAGGTCCTTCTCCCTAATATCATTTTAGAAGGGAAAGAGAGTTTTTGTCTCATAAGAAAATTGTGAACAACATCATTATTATCCATGAATCTATTCATAGGATAGAATTTTGAGAAAGGAACTTGGTGTGGTGATTAAGTTAAATATGGAGAATTCCTTTAATCGTGTCAGGCATGATTTCATGTACAATTTTATGGAAAAGTTGGTACTCTCCCTATCCTTCATTCATTGGATACAAGTTGCATCGATTATCCTTATATATCCCCACTAGTCAATGGAAGGTCGTAAAAAATATTCCAAGCCTTAAGGATCCTTGAGCAGGGCTATCCCTTTCCCCTTTTTTATTCATTATTATGGATGAAACCTTAGATTGAAACTTAGTGAAGGAATGAGAACATGGAAACATTATAGGGAATCATTTCTATAGATAATGGAGTCAAAGTTTTAAACCAAGCCTAGTACATTGATGATACTATTCTTTTGGGAGGAGCCTCACTCATTAATGCCAAGAGATTCAAATTTAAACTAGACGCATTCCTGGAGGCTTGAAGGGTAGAAAAGTCAATGAAGATAAAATATAAATATATGGTTGGAATGTTCCACCTATGACCCTTCAATTTTTTTTACAGGTATTCAAATTTATTGGAATTTGTAGATGGTATTCATTTAAGTATTTAGGTATTCCAATTTTCTCAACGAGTGTTAAAGCTGACAGATTGGCAGAAAAACAATAATAAAATCAAGGCAAAAATTCAGTCATGGGGTATGAGATGGTTAAATTTAGCATGATAAACTAATTTCATCAAATATGTGCTCTCCCCCCTCCCTTTATTTTAATTTTCCTCCCTATTGGCTCCTGTGGGTATTATACGTGGCTTATGTATAGAAATCCAAAAAATTACTTTGGCAAGGAGGGAAATCAAATCGAAGGAAATTCCATCTAGTCAATTGGGGATGCCATCAAAGGGATAAAGGACTTTGGAGGCTTGGGAATTAGAGATCCAAAGTTAATGAATATTGCAATGGGAGAATTTTTTTTTATAGTGTCTTATTTCGGGAGAGAATGACTAGTGGAAAGACATCCTTAGAAAAAAGTACTTTAAAAATCCACGACTCAGATGCCACACAATCATGGATGGAAGGATATTAGCTTTGAAATTCAACATCTCTGCAAGCATGTTATTAATTTAATTCAGGATGGGATCTATTGGATCATACTTGGTAATGGAAAGAGGATAATGTTGTGGGAAGGTAACATCCTCAAAAGTGCCCCCTTTTCGTACAAATATGAGCTCTCATATATCAAATAATGCCTATGTGATCAATGCATAAAGTATTTATTTGACATTGCAGTTTGGGATCATGATTGAAAATTGATTGGTTGGAGAAGAATGTATCTCCTATAGCATTTGTACTCTAAATATGACCTTCTTCTTACTCATCTCCATGGAGTTTCTCTAGTTAATCATGGAAGAAAAGATATAAGGGATTGGGGGAAGTGTGGCAGATATAATGTTAAGGAGGGATATGAGAAACTCATATTAGAACAACCTCATATCCCTTTTACAAACTTTGATATAAGTTCTAGAATCTAGACAATTTACCCAAAATCAATGCTTTTTTCTGGGTGTTGGTTGATGGGAAAATTCTCATGACGAAGAACTTAAAGAAGCGTCAAATATTTGGACCCTCTCGGTGCGTTTTGTGAAAATGAAAGGAAAAATATGTTTAACATATCTTATTTGAATCTGAATACGTCAATCAGGTCTGGTTTATTCTCTTGCAATATCTTCGCGAAAGCTATGCTTTTCCTACTTCCTGGAGCATATATGTTATTCATTGGAAGAAAATATACCTAGGATATTTTAAACATAAACCATCTTCGGCTAATGGCGTATCCCGAATTTTTGTTCTAGAAATCCTGGATAGCTAAAAACAAGGAGATATTTGACTCAATCCTCATTTCTCTAGTTCGTAATACTTTCAATGCTAGAGCTCTGTTGCATGATGCCCTTCTTAGTAGAGGACTTTAAGGTATTCCCCAAGAGCCTCTTACAACCTTAGAAAGAAAATGGTTTTAGGATTTCCTTCCAACGAGTTCCCTTCAATCCAATATTAATTTGAGTTAGTCTTCATATTCTTCCCCCTAGAAAATGGATACAACACCCATAGAATTTTAGAAATGGATAGCTCAACAAAAAATTTATGTTCTCTTATTCGATGATGTTTCGAAAGGAAATACTAGGGAAGTAGGAGCAGGGGGGACCGTTCTTGATCCCGATGGAAATAGAGTTATAGCATTTTCCTGGGGCTTGGGAAAAGCCACCAATAATCATGCAAAAAGTATGTTCTTTTCATGGGTATAGATTTCATTGTATCCCTTGGAATTCAAAACATATTGGTCATGGGAGACTCTCTCTATTAATCATCTCACAAACCATAAAAGGCATACCACTCAAGGATATAATTGTTGGAAAAATGCAATCTATAATTGCCACCAATAATCATGCAAAAAGTATGTTATTTTCATGGGTATAGATTTCATTGTATCCCTTGGAATTCAAAACATATTGGTCATGGAAGACTCTCTCTATTAATCATCTCACAAACCATAAAAGACCACCAATAATCATGCAAAAAGTATTTTCTTTTCATGGGTATAGATTTCATTGTATCCCTTGAAATTCAAAACATATTGGTCATGGGAGACTCTCTCTATTAATCATCTCACAAACCATAAAAGGCATACCACTCAAGGATATAATTGTTGGACAAATGCAATCTATAATTTCCGATCTTATGTGATGTATCAGTGAAATCAACTTGGTGCATATTCGAAGAACTAACAACCAGGTAGTTGATCACTTAGCTAATATTGCAACCATCCTTGACATATATTTTAGAACATTAGTTCATATTTATTTCTATGGTTTCCTACATGAAAATCCATCATAAGTTTTGGTGGGGAAATGTGTTATAAGGGTCTCATAAATTAGATCAAGCATAAAATATTTTCTTACATGTAAATCCATTATGGGTTTGGCTGGGAAAGGTGTTACAAGGATCCCATAAATTGGGTGTGATTTTTTTGAATGATCATCATACTAGGTTGATTTCCTCCGTTGCTAGTACGGAGACGAGCGATCCACCCTAAAATGATGAAAAATGTTTTGTAAGATGCTTTGGGAAGCCACAAGGTTGGAAATTGGAACATTTATATTATTTTATACATTACTTTTTATTTTATAAGTTCAATAAAATTCAATCCAGCCATAGCCAATATTAACCTTCATAATATTTTATGAAGTTGTTCATAAAAGTCAAGTTTTGAAAGCTTTGGTCTATGTGAGGAGTTCATGAAGTTGGGATTAAACTAGAAAGGATCTATTGCTCTTATTTCTTTACCTTTTTCACTTTTACAAATTCTTTAATCCAATCCTAGATCGTTCTTGAAGGGGGATGTTATGATATTTTGACAATAAAAGTTAGTTTAATGTGGTTTTAGATGAAAGTGTATTATTAATGTGCTTCTTTACTTTATTAATACGAAGATAATAATCATGTCTTACACATGAGTGATCTGATAGTTCAAACATCTCCTTTTATTAATGACACTTGATTCGTGGTTTAGCATTGGATTGGTCCTTAATATCTAGTTAAGAAGCGTGGAAGGTCATTTATTAATGATCTAATACGAGCTATGCTAAGGGATTCAAACACGTAAATCTTGATGTCTCAATAAAATTTGATCTATATGTGAGCACTTTCTTAAGGTGTTTGACCCACGTGAATGTACTCTATATTCATATGTGAATATATCATGTTTTCCAAACAAGTTAGTTCATATCCATGATCCCCACCATTTGTTCTATAGGGATTTCCCACATAACCGTGTATGTCTTTGATTTGACCACTCAAAGGAGTTGAAAGAGTATGCCTATATATGTGTCAATCAAAAGGTTATAAGGTAGCTTTTCAGGTATATCAACCCAAGTAACACTTTCTTTAGGCTCTAGATCCCATACCATAGGATTAGGAATTGCCTGCTTGACGGAAAATGCCGATTCCCATGAATATCCCCTTGCCAATAATCTCGCAAATGAATCCTAAAATAGTTCTATATCTACTAATGCTGAATAATAGATTCAAGTGGTGAAAAGGGACAATGAGGCTACTATAGCTCCAAATGTTGCCTAATATTTGCATCAATTATAGGCCAACACCATATAATATTGTAGACTAAGCTACAACTAAGTAAGCCATTGGATTCTTTCATGCCACCAACTCCAAAGGGTGGAATCCAAACGGACCAATATCCACCTCTAAGATGGAACTATGAGGCCAATGATGAGGCCAAGGATACACAAAAGAAAACCAAGACAAATACACTAGTTGCATGATTGATGCTTACTATTATTTAGAAGAAGATTATATATCCAAACCCTTACAAGGGTGTGAGTAATGATGGCGAGGACATGTATATGCATGATGAAGGTTGTATGGTGGAATGTATGTATATGCATGATGAAGGTTGTATGGTGGAATGTATGTATATGCATGATGAAGGTTGTATGGTGGAATGTTTAAGGTCTCACATAACTTGTTAGTGTTGGGATGCTCCCAACGAGTGTAATGGGGGCTCAAGGGCCCATTAGAGTAACAATAGTGTGGTTATTGTTTCCATTCAATGTAAGGTGAATTAGGTTCACTATGTTTTTTATTTTAAGGCCAAATAGGAGGTTATTATTGGATAAATGTCATATGGCCTCGTTAAAGAAGACATATTAGGTAATTAGAATTAGGGTTTTGTATCTAGTTGTAAAGAAGGATGGAGTCTTCCTTAATCATGTAATATTGGAGAGTATTGTGTTGGAAATTATCTCACGAAGAGGTTTCCCCCTCAAAGAGGCTAGTGAACAAGTGTTTATCCTTCCTTAATAGATCATTGTACAATGTTTCCCTAACATAAGGGTTTTAATATTGGATAAAGTGTTGTTATTATCTTTGGGAAGACCATGGATCCGAGGTTTTTTTTAATTGGTATATGAATTTGATATCTTGTGTTTTCAAGAAGTTAAAGTTGTTGGTGTTTTTTAATAATGGTCTCCTTATTTGTATGGCATGGTGGGCTACCTTTTTTCACTCTTTGCACGAGGGAGGTGGGGTGGATAAATTTTTTTTCCAAAGGTTTTCACTTGTTTAATTAACCATGGGGTTGACCCCTCACACTAGGTAGTGTGAAATTTTCTCAACCTTAATTATCGGGTTCTTGTCCTAACTAATAAATATTATACTAACTATTTAATTTTTAAGAGAACATCATTTTTGGATTGTTCAGATGAGTGTCTACAATAAATATACTTGTGAGGAAAAGGTAGAGTTAAACCTTCTCTAAATGCTACCGAGGTAACAAAGGATGTGGATTAGACTCATAGTTATACTTGGCTTCTATAAACCTACTAAGGATCTAAGACAATAAGCCACTTTATCTATGGTTTACTTTGTCTAATGAATCTTAGAGTGGGATTATAAGGAATACATAAAAGGATGTATATAGAAATGTTGTCAAAGAACAATTCCTTCTTCTTTGATTGTAGGGAGGGTGGACTAATTAGGGTATTTGGGAAGCTTATCTTTTCTTGCCACCAACCCATAGTGTTATTCATTTTCTAGGAGTTACTAATATGAGAAAGTCATAGTCAAGTTACATGTGTAATTTTTCCCATCTCAAACACCAAACATTCATCCAAGTTTTTAGATGGATTTGGAGTTCATTGTCAAGGCCAAGGGGGAAGGAAGGTTAGATTGATTATTAGGTTGTTTTGATTATTGTTTTGACTATGTTCATGAAAAATTTGGCCAACAACTTACGGTCTTTTAATGTTCACACCATGTGGCAACTAAAGAAGAATTTGAAGAAATTTTCCACATTCTTTCATTTGCGGCTGTAAGACAAAGTGCTTTAGGAAAGAGTTGCTAAGATCATGATATTTTTGAAAGTGGATGGAATCTATTGAGGCTAGGGATCCAAAGTCTAATATCATTGGTTCTAAGTTAGCCATTGGCATACTAAGGCCTTCTTTAAATCCTCAGGCATTGGACAAGCAACAAAATCACATGATTCATTTAAGACATAAGGTGAATGAGTAACTAGAAAAGACGATATTGAGTGAGAATACGTTAGCCATGATTTCATTGGTTTTTAGTTGCAAGATTTAATAAAATAATGCAATTTGGTCATGTACAGATGTATAGACATAGTTATTAGGTATGTATTCTTTGAACAATAAATGTTGTATGACCAAGGGTTGACTTTGTAGGAATTGATAGAAGCCTTAATGTCGATAGATGATGGATATTCCAATAGGATTAATGGATACCCATGTGAATTTTACAAGGACACATGGAATTTGTTGGATTTAACCTGATTGTTATGGCTTGACTTAAAGGATGTGTAAAATTAAGTTATCTATAAGAAAACTTAAGATGCACTTATCAACATAGAATCAATTAAGTTTATCCCTAAAGTAGGACACCTTGGGTGCCTTGGTTGATAACCTTATTGAGTGTACCTTATAGGACCATGGAAAAATATTTTCCCTATAGGTCTATTACATCAAGCCATATATTATAAGGATTTTGTTAACGATCATTTTATACTAGACAATTGTGTCACTCTTAAGAAGGTACGAATGCCCTTTTAATTAAAATTTATTTTGAGAAGGTTTATGATAATGCTTATTGGAATTTTATTCAAGTTATACTTTAAGCCTTGAAGTTTGACAAGTTGTCCTTTGGGTGGTGGAGACTAAACTAGGTTATACTTGCAATATTAATTTTATCAATATTTAAAATAATTATGAAAATTAAATAAATTATAAATAATACTAAAATATTTTATAACAATAAGTGGAAGATGATGATTTATAAATGGAAAAATTCAATCGCTATAAAGAAAAAACATTGAATTTATGCATTTCTTAACGAACTTATCCACGTTGCAGTTGTTTTTTGTTTGTTTGTTTGTTTTTGTTTTGTTTTTTTTTCCCAGAAGAAAAAAAAGCATGTAATTTTCTATTCATTGTGAATCAAAATTACATAAAAACCAATCATCTTAGGCCAAATTTTGCATCTCCATGAAAGATAACAAAACTTACATCCCAGAGCTTCCAAAAAATTCTTAGCTGCTCAACATCTTTTCCACCAAACACTTCAGATCAAAAGAGAACAAAAAAACCTACTAAGAATCCATGCATCTCAAACTATAAGACAAAAAAGCACTACATCCTCATATAAATTCTCACTAAATTCTTAAGAGAAGGAATGCGACCCTTCATCTATCAAATCTCCATTAACAAATTAATAAAACTGGATAAGACCCGTCATATCACCAATCGATACCTTGGATTAAGAATCTACAGCTGAGTTGAAACCCTGTAAATGTGCTTGAAATTAATAGCATGAAAACACATTTTAAGAAGCTTGATTCTTCTCATCCTACAATAAAAATGTAAAGACTACAAGGAATTCAACTAATTTACCCAGTCTATAACAATCTTTGAATCCCCAAAGAGTACATGAAGCTGAAGAAGACCTCTTTTTTTGGCAAACCACAGTAAACCCCAAAGAGCAAGAAGCTCAACAAAAGTGTTAGTTCCGACACGAACTCCCATCCTTAAATTTATGAAATGATTCTCTTTAAGTCTAATGACCATTCCCACACCACATTTTCCATTCTGATGGGCCCCATAAAAAACCATAGATAGCATCAACAACAAAAGAAGGACTTATATAAATATTTTTACTTTTGGGGATATCTTCCTTCTTCCATTCCTAAATATCAGCCAAAATTTTCGAAACAATGAAGTACACAAAGGGGTTAGTATCTTGAAAGATACATCTATTCCACATTTTCCATGTTTCCCAGAAAATGAAAAATGGGAACTCCTTAATCTTCTCGTAATTATTAAACCAACCAATCAAACTGTTTTCAAGGTTTCCCAAATCCCATATGAAGTGAACAGAAAGTAACCTTCCTGCCTCTAACCAAACAAATTTTTAAAAAGAGAAATGATAAAAGAGACATTCCATAGATTTCGAATCAGTTCTGTAGAGAAGACAACAACCCGGACCAATAAAACCACAACGTTTAAGGTTCTCCCACACAAATATTCTATTTTTCAATAGCAACCGACTAGAGAATTTCACCTTTAAAGGAAAGGATCTATTCCAAAGACATTTATACCACCATCTGAGAGGGGGGAATCCTCTTTGATCCACTAAAATCTCATAATCAAGGTTAGCTGTGACCAAACCATATTTGAAATTTTGTTCCCAAACCAAAACGTATACACCATTTTCAAGGAGAATACCTGCTTGAGTAAGAGAATCGACGAAGTGTCTCCATTCTTCCCCAAACATAACTGGTAGGTTTAACTCCTCCAGAGAAAGCCAATAACTAGCAGAACGATCCAAAAAATTTCTAATCTGAGCTAGAACCAAGATGTTTCTTTTGTGTAACTCTGCAATAAGATGTCTGGATAATAATCCGTTTCCACAAACTCTTGCAATAGGATCGATAACAATAAAAAATTGGAAACCGCTCCCAAATTTCCAGCTTAAATGATCTTTATAACCAACAGATATTTAATGAGATTTTTCCAAAGTAAAGAAGAATTTGAAATATTCAAACCCGAATCTTTGATCCAACTTATTAACGACCACTGTTTGATATATTTTACTTTACCTTATTCCATAAACCTAGAACAAACAAATATGTCCACAATTTCTTATCACAGAGAGACAAGTTAAACAATCTCAAGTCTTTTAAGCCCCATCTGCCTTGAAGTTTTGGCAATGCAATATTTTATCATGCTGCCAAATGGAACTTAGAAAATTCCAAACCACACACACAAAGGAAGTTAAACATATTTTTCCTTGACTAATTGACAACAAAAGAGGGGAGAATAAATAAAGAGAACCAGAAAATCAAGATACTTTGCTAAACAACATTGACCAAAACCAATCGATCCCCAACAAAAAGCCACCTAAAAGACCAACATCTAATTCTTTTGTTAAATTTTTTTAACAACCAGTTCCAATTGTTGGTAACATATGAGTTGGGATTTAAATAAAAACCAAGATACTTGAATCCTTCATTTAACGCTGATCATGAACAAGGGAAGACCAACAGGATTTGATTACCTAAAATCTCATCTTCACAGGAAGAAATTGTTGGCACTTGGGCAGACCCGGGTTAACACTGTATACTTCGCACCAACAAACGACCCACTGTGTTGGCCCTTTCGGCAACAACCTGCGCGTAGGTTGCAGTCTCACCCGAACAGCAATGGGGTGCCGCAGAATCAGGTTTCTGCATGCAAAGAGGGGGATTACTGTACCGTTGTCTTTCTCAACAGATTATTATTCAACTTTCTATTTACTTATCATTCCTTCACATATAAATTCAAAGCATAAAAGATAAAACAAACACGCGTACCCCACTACAGGGAATTCACTGCGAAGCTTAATATTAGCAGAGATCTTATTTTATCAGATGTAATCAGTTAGATGCATGAAAATAACAGAAACAGAAACAACACAACAAAACCACAACACCACATATAACGTGGTTCACCCCCAGTGTAGGGGCTACGTCCACAAACTGCGTTTTATTCTTCTTTCCTCAAAAACCACAGTTTATCTGCGCACACAGCTGCGGA
>LPNX010004234.1:212958-261801 GCA_001517045.1 Pseudotsuga menziesii | reverse complement strand
GCACACAGCTGCAGATTTCTTCCCTCTTAATAGCCGCGCACACAGCAGCAGGCTTCTGCGCACACAGCTGCAGATCTTTCTTTCCTTCTTACAAAAACCCTCTACGCACACAGCTGCAGAGGTCGTCCACGCACACAGCTGGGACTTGTCCTTTCCTTACAAAAACCAATCTTGCTTGCCTTTTCTTTTCCTACATCAAAAAGCCTACCCTCTCTATTTTACATAAGCGCTTATTTATACTGCGCGGCTTTACAAAACCCTGGTCTTAAACCATGGGCACCCACAAAACCCTAAACCCTGGATTTAAACCATGGGCTTATTACAAAAAGATAGGGGTTTTGACTTACCCCGACACTCCTAAGACTATTTTGACCCATAGCTCCGCTTACAAATTTCCTACTAACCGCGGAGTTACCCTATATGGAGTATGCGTCCCAATAGAAATAAAATGATATTTATGACCATTTACATTCATACCAGACACCATACAAAACATATAAAAAATATCCTTGAACTGCAACCATTCCTTCTTCGAACCAGTTCCAAATATTAGAATATCATCCATGAAAAACATATTAGAGATGAAGACCGAGGGGGAGAGCTTCAAAACTTTAATCTTCTTTTCCATTCTTCTTTCTCTGATTAATATTATTAAACCCTCAATGAATAACATAAAAATGAGTGGCGATAACAAACAACCCTATCTAAGACCTCTAGTGATTTTGAAAAAATCCGAGGGAGAGCCATTAACCAACACAACAAAGTTTGCAGAAGAGATACACCCCATGTTCCAACTATTTACCTCATAGGGAAGCCCTATCTGAATGAGTATAAGTATGAGAAAAGTCCAATACACCCTATCAAATGATTTCACCAAGTCATCTTTTAAAACAAAAGAGTTCAATTTTATCTACTTTATACTATGCAAAAATTCTTGCGCAATCCCAACAGCCGCTGTAATCTGACGATTTGGAAGAAAACCAAATTGATCCTCTGAGATGTTTCTTCCCAATTTTTTAAAAATCGTCGGCTATAATTTTTGTTATGATCTTGTACAAAGTATTATAGAGAGAAATAGGCTTGAAATCACTGAGAGAATCCATCCTATCCTTCGTATGAACAAGAACTAAAAAAGTGGAATTCAGGGAGACCGGAATTTTTCCCAATATGTGAGTTTCATTAACAATCGAAGTGATTTCTTCTCCGAACATCTCCAATAAGTGTACATAAAACTCCGTTGACCAACCATCAGGCCCAGGGCTCTTGCCTTGGAAAAGTTTGACAAAATAAGCTTAACTTTCTCCATGGAGACTTCAACACCCACCTCTAAGCCCTCTTCTTCAGAGAAGAATTTGGGAAAGTTACTCAAAATTTTTAACTATCAGTCTCTGCTCCTGACTATAAATATCCTAAAAAAAACTTACCACTTCTTCCTTAATAGAAACCTGATCCTTAAGCATGATCCCATCTCGATTCCTTATTTCCCAAATTGAATTTGAAATTCCCCTCTGGTTAGCGAACATGTGAAAGAATTTAGTGTTATTGTCTCCCACCTCCAACCACACGGCACAAATTTTTAATCTCCAAGTTTGCTTGATTTGAAGAAGGATCTTAGCTATTTCAGCATGAAGACTATTTAGCCTGTCCTTTCGAAGAGAAAAAAAATAACCAGCTTCCACTCTGTCTCCAAACGATCAATTTCCGCTTCAATTGCCTCGAGATCCACCAACGCCTCTTTTTTCCTTCAATTTTCCCACTTTTTTAACTCAACACTAAGCTTGGAAAGATTTTGTAGGAAACCCAACATAGGAGGAACGTTCAATGAAGTAGAAAAATCCTACCATTTTTCTTTGACCAACGAGCAGAAAGAAGAATCTTCAAGCCAAACTGTCTTGAGCTTGAAGGGATAAACCACTTGAGACTTCTCATTGTCCAATTCCAGAACCACTTCCCTATGGTCTGAAAATCCAGTGGACACATTCCAGGTTCTAAAACAACCAAGAGAGTCACAAAGAGTCTTTTCCATTAAAAACCTATCTAACCCTTTGGCTATCCCAACATTCCCCACTCGACCATTATTCCAAGTTGGACTTAGAACTGGAGGTTCAATATCAATCAATCCAGCCTGCTCAAACAAAGAGTTGAAAAAACCATGTAACAGATCATTCAGTCTTCCGTCACCCCAAATATCTGAGTTTACTAAGGTTAGCTTTAGATCCCCTCCAAGAATGATGCCAGGATGATCAAACAAGCCTGTGTTCCTGACTTTCCCCTAAAAAACCTGCTTTTGATTGTGAGGCCCATAAATATTTAAAATTCTAGTTGGAGAGTCAATACCCAAAAATATTCCCTCAACCATTAAACTATCCCTTGTAGAAAAAGAGATAAAATTTGAAACTGATGGGTCCCGTTCCAGGAGAAAGCCCCCTGAAAGACCCAGAGAATCTAATGCACAACACTTCCAACTTGTCTTTAGTCCTAAGAAAAAATCACATGCCACCAGAGCATCTACCATCGTTTCTCAAAGAAGAACAACCAAAAGGTTAACCTTGTCCAACAGTCTTTTTAAAGCAGTTCTTTTAAGTGAACTACTAAACCCCCTGATATTGAAAGTGAGAAGCTTCATTGAGAAACCATCTCAGGGGCCAACTCTGCTCTAAGATCCCCATAATTAGAAACATCCTCTTTCTCTAATCCTCTTTTGAAAAGTGAAGTTACATTTGGATTAAAAACTGTTTTTGATTTCTACTTCCACTTTGCTCTTACCTTTTTTTCATCTAGTCGACTTTGTAAATGTAACATTTCTTATTCTAATGGGTAGAATTGGAAGAGTCTCAGGATCACCATCAATTACAGTAGAATAATTTGTTAGCGAATTGGGAGAAACCAACTCCCGAAGGGAGGGAAAATCCCCTAAAAGAAAGGAAATGCCACCATCTTTTAAAGGAGAGGGAGTATTACTGGAAATTCTCAATCAATGCGAACAAAGATATTTTCCCTAGTCTACATGGCATAGATCTAGAACAAAAGACTCACAACAATGCACCCTCTCCCTAGATTGCTAAACAATTTGAATTTAAATCTTTCTAATCTCACTTATGAAGGTGATCCTTGCCTTATGAATTCTCTTACGATCAATTGTACCTGCAAAAGAATGTAAAGAACAAGTTACAAAAGTGAAAGCAACAAGATAATTTAACGATCTATGTTATTGATCAAGGAGAAAAGAAATGAATAACTGACATGAACACAAATTATTCATGGGAAAGGGGAACATATTTGTATTAATAAACATAGAGAATAAAACTACAATCAAAGCCTTGATGTTGAAGCTTTGTCCTCGCAATTCCTTTTAACTCACAATCACAAGCTCTACAAACTCTACAAATCTCACTCACAAGACCATACTCTTTTCCTCCTATACCAATAATGATTCCAACAACATAAAGGAGCTCTCTTGATCCTCTCCTACCATGATCCATGAAGATTGTATATATAGGCCAAAGACGGGCCAAAGGGGTTGATATTCTTTGGGAGGAAGGTGATGGATCATCCATAAAGGCCAAGGGTATGAATGCTGTTATACCAAAATCCTGTCACCATCATGTGATAAGACATTTGACATATCTACTTGCCCTGAATCCTAGCTTCTGGAGTGGAAACTAAATGGTTTTTTTTATTAATCTATCATACAAATTCCCAGCACCGTGCATGCCCCTTTATCCAGGAGCGGTACCCCTTCCTGAACCGCCTTTCATCGGTTGTCCATAAGCGGTGCCACTGCCCATTTCCCTTGGTCCATAGGCGGTTATTACCAAAACCTCTCTGTCATAGAAGGAGAAGCATGGTACCCTGGGTAAAAAGGGAAAAAGAGAAGTTTCTTGAGGCTTCTAGATGATAAGCCTCGTGTACTGCCTTATCCCTACTATTGTGGGTTGGTTGAGCTTGAGATCCCTAATCCTAGGATCTTAGAGGCCACCTCACCCACTAATTTCTCAACCATCTCTATCCATTAAAGCCCTATAAATATGAGATCATAGCCATGGTTGAGGGGGGAAAATTGAAGGTATTGTTATGCTGTTGGATTGATTCTTGGCCCAAGATCATTTGGAGAGAGCATAGAGAGCTAGAGTCGAAGCTTTTGGGGATGAAGAGCTGGTTTCATGGAGATGCATGTCAACACTAAGGCTTGGTTGTAAACTTCTTCATATTTCTAATGCAAGTTGATTTCTGTCCCACATATGATGTTGTTGTTGTGATTTCACATATATATGTTGTTAGATTCCTTAGTCACTAGCATAGATTAGTAGATCATATTCTGGTTGCTTTGATTTGTTTCGTGTTGAGATTTTTTGCAGGTACACAGGTGAACTGTCAAAGCCCTGTATTCTAGATATCTACAGCATCTAGGGAGAGTCTTCAACCTCTGTCCTCTATTTGTTCTGGATCTAAACCATTCAGACCAGTGGAACACCTTGCTATCCGCAGGAGGTGAAATATTCCAGCTAACAAATATGGCGACTCCACTGGGGAATAGGATATTCAATTGTTCTGATCTTCCTCAGTCTGCAACTCTTGTTCGAATCCAGGCTCCGTTTTCTTCAACTCTCTTCAGTCAGATCTACTTTCTGACTTGCATTATTTGGGTTTGAAATTTCCAGATCTGTTCAGATTTGAGTCATTTCGGTCTTTTATGCTCTATTTCCATACTCAATTCAATAGTATTTACCCTGATCTGGTCTTTTTCTGACTTGATCTTTCGTTCTCCTGTGTTTTGGATTTACACAGGGAACCACACATGTTCTATTAGCAAGGAGTGGTGCCACCGCCTGAGTTTAGTTAGCCATACGTGGTGCCACCGCCTGAATCCAGTGAGCAAGGAGCAGTTCTGCCTCAAAACCGCCTGTCAGCAGCCTCATCTGCGCGGTGCCAGGTAGGCCCTGTTCCAAACTTTGTATTTTGATTTATGTGTGTTTTTGGCTTAATTTTTGATGAAAATGAAGTGTACTTTTGAAAAAAAAAGCTCCCTCACGGCCGGGAGGGGCCATGAATTGTATATTTTGTAGTCACTTTGCTTGTTGTATTCTTTCTGCACTCAAAGAGAATTTATGTTTCTTGCATTGGATTCTGCATTATTTTCTTTGGTTGAAACCTCTTACTCTTTTCTGTAGATATTATTCATTGGAATTGAAAATATACATTTCATTTTCTTGAGTAGGCTTTGGTTTGTTTTGGACTTAGACTGCATGAGTGATCCATGTTGTTTTGAGTCTTTCTTTTCTTGGGTGATTCTTGTTTCCTTTTGCATGCTGATTCTTTCAGTGCTTGGTAGGAAAGATTGGTTCTTCGTTTCCTTATCTGTTTCAAAGAGAAGTTTTAGTTTTCTCTCTCTTTTGCTTTATTTGCAAGTTTGTTGAACGATTTTCTTCTTGTTTTATGCATGATTGTTTGAAATTCTAGATCTTACTTTCATCAAGAAGAAATATCTGTTTTCAGCTTTGCGTGCATTAGAGTTAGATTTGTTTGGAAACGTTAGTGAAATCATCTTTCCATTGAGTTTTTATGCATCTTTTTCAAGCATGAAAAGATAGGAAACGTTTTAATTTATGTTATATGTTCTCTATATATCTTTTTTATTTGCTTTGAAGATTGTTTGGAGTGCATTGATATTTCCCTTCTTGTTTGAAAAGATAGAATTGCATTTGCATTTGGGTGTGGATTCTTGGAAGAAAAGTAAATCTCTCTCCCTCTCTTAGGTAGAATTTAATTGGAGAGGAAAACTTGCATCATCATATAGATAAGTGTGCATCTTCTTTAAATTTAAGTTTTCACTCCATGGTTCCACCTAAACGCACAAGATAAAATTAATGGTAGTACTAGGTTAAAACTTTTAGCAATTTGAGTGATAAGTTAGAGACGTGTTCGGGCGTCATTAAGCGTAGGAGCTGTCATTATTTGTCTGCATTACATCTCGGGACTCGTGCGGTTCTTCCACATACCATCGGTATATCGAACGACCTTTCAAGTACCCTTGAGGTATATAGAAATGTACTTCACATACTCGATTATATATAGGAAGGCCCCTTGTGTACGGTTATGCATTAGACAACACTACTACCGATTCAAGCTCCCAAATACCTTGAGTATATCGGGAAACCCCACTAGGGTACCTTATCTATCTGAGTTATATTTTTGGCTTGTCCTGTGAGGTTCCTGACTCTTATCCACTCCTTTCACGTGTTTGTTTGTTGCTTTTAGTTTGAGTAGTACTTGCTTGTGCATGGTAGTTAGGGGGTTATTAGAAAGTTTAGAGATGGCATCCTCATCTGGGACTACCACTTAAGAGGTCCATTTCCAAGGTGTACCTTTTGTATTCCCTCCAAGTGAAGGTATTGGTCCTCTCTTTATTGCTACTCTAAATATTCCTAGATTAACTATAGGATTACCAGTCTGCCTTTTTAATATGGTGATTCCTGTCACACCTAATGTCTCAAATGTCACCTCTCCTCCAAGAGAGGATCGACCTCAACCTAATCCTGCTCCTTCTTCGTCGGTTGTTGCTTCATCTCTTTATTCTTCTTCCCTTGACCAAAGCTCTATGGTTAGTAGTCATGTGGGTAAGAAGAAGAATAAAGGGAGGAGTAAAAAGAAGAGGGATGAGAAAGAGAAAAAACAACAACCATATGCTCTTGATGGTGCTCATTCTAAGAGAACACCCGAAAAACCCAAGTTCCCTTGTAAGATTTGCAAGGGGGACCACCTTCTTAAGGAGTGTCCTGGCCTCTCCCATGTACAAGAAGAGTGGTCTAAAAGGTCCAAACCATCTGTGTCATCAACCTCTGATCATCATGTTGATGATACTCCCTCAACCAGTGACCCATTGGTAAAAGGTCGTAAGGGTAAAGTCTTGTATCCTTGTTTGATTTGCAAGGCTATGCATCGTACTTTTCTTTGTCCAAGCATGGATGAAGCTTCACGTTGGTTGGACAATATTATTAATCATCAACAGGTGATTCCAACACGTGATAGTAAGTTATCCCTCGATCCCCCACTGGTTGAACAAGTGGTCGATTCAGATTTATCTATGGTTGATCCCACTCTTCCTTTGGAGAGTGAAGTTAAAGTGGTCGAGTCGATGTCATTTCCGCATGATCCCACTCTTTCATCAGAGAGTGTTAAGAATGAAGTAGTCTCTTTGACCAAATCTTCATCTTGTTCTTCTCTTCTAGTAGAGAATGAACCAAAACCTGCCGAAGTTTTTATGCTTCGTTCTGATTGTTCTCGACAGGAGGAAATTTTGTCTCTTTTGATAGAACCCTCTCCGAGTAGTGAGGTTATTTCCTTTGACTGGAGTAACCTAACAGAGTCTCGTCTTCATTCTAGTGTTCCTTTCCAGATAGTTGTGAATGTTACTGCTAGGTGGATACTTCACACTATTGTTGACGAAGGGGCTTCTGTTAGTATTCTATCCTCTACTGCTTGGAAAGCTTTAGGTTCTCCTCAGCTTGGGCCGGCCACCGATCAGATACTAGCTTTTAATCGAAGGCCTATTGCACCTTTAGGGACCCTTCCTTGTTTTCCTATTAAATTAGGAAGGAAAACTGTCTGTATTGATGTTACGGTGGTCCAAGGTCCTTTAGATTTCAATCTGCTCCTTGGACGTGATTATGTGTACGCCATGAAAGCCATAGTGTACACACTCTTTAGAGTTATGCATTTTCCCCATGATGGGTAGATTGTGACCATTGATCAACTTTCTTTTGTTACACCTGACCATCACATTACTCCTAGTAATCAGACTGCCCTGAATGTGCTGCATGTTCTTGTGGTTCCTTCCCCTTCTTCTAGTTAGCTTCTTCCCATCATAGGTAAAATGCGGGGCATGGCTCTAGTATATGGACATCATAATGGAGCTAAGCCGCTAGCTTTTATGAAATGGGGGAAACCTGCCAACCTCTGGATATCATGTTGAGTAGGAGTAGGTTTTAGAGCATAGTTTACTTTTGGTTTCAAGCTCGTTAAAAAATAAAACCACTCCTCAAGCATAGTTTACCCTTTTGGTTTCAAGCTTGCATAAAAATGAAACCATGTCTAGAGCATAGTTTACCTTTTGGTTTCAAGCTCGTTAAAAAATAAAACCACTCCTTAAGCATAGTTTATGCTTTTGGTTTCAAGCTTGCATAAAAATGAAACCATATTATGAGAAAAGTTCCCATTCTATGTCAAGCTCGTTAAAAAATGAAATAGCACCTGACCATCATGTTAGTTTTCCTTGAGCAAAGTTCCCATTCTATGTCAAGCTTATTAAAAAATGAAATGGATCTCCTCAAGCATAGTTTACCTTTTGGTTTCAAGCTTGCATAAAAATGAAATCATGTTCCAAGCATAGTTACCTTCTGTTTCAAGCATGTGTAAAAATGAAACAGATCCCCTTCCCTTGATTCGAGTCTTCACTTTGGCGTTAGAACTTGAACCTTCACCTCCCCGATTCTCATTCTTCCTACCCCTATGGTGAACATTTTCACATTAGTAACCAGGTTTTTAGGTTGGGTATGGAAGAAGAATCATCAGATGAAACGAAGCTTGGGGGGCATGTCAAGCCCCTAGAAACCATGTTAGGGGTAGGATTCGCTAGCAACCATGCTGGAGGCAAGATTCAAACCTCTGTATATCATGTTAATGGGATTTTTCAAGCATAGTTTACCCATTGGTTTCGAGCTTGCATAAAAATGAAACCAGTCTTTGAGCATTCTTTCAACTAATCTTCGAGCTCGTTAAAAACAGTAAGATGGTGTTGAGCTTACTTTTCATTTTTCATGTTCTAGTTAAAACATGAAAAGTGGTTTGAGCTTAGTTTATTACTTTTTAGTGCTCTGGATTCAAACATGAAAAAGGTTAATGGAGTCCTCTTTAAACTCTTTTTAGGCTCCTTAAATACAAAAAGATTGTTGAGCGATCTTGTCTTCTTCACGCTCGTTAAAGTATTTGAAGAGTCGTCCGTCCGACGGTAGGTTATCTCTTTTTCGGTTTGGATCGGACTATTTACGAAAAAGGATCACTCCAGCCAATCATGACTGGAAGAGTTCTCTAAGGTATGATTTTACACTTTTTCGGGCCTTAGAGACTAAATCATACGAAAAAGGACCCCTTTGGAGTCTTCTTCCGTATTCGTTCAGACTCTCTAAATATGAACGATACCGAGTTTTCTTTCAGTGGACTCGTTAAAATTAAACATTGAGAGACCCGTTTGGGGATCGAACCCCTCCTCTCTCAGGTTCATAAAACATATGAGTTTGGACTTGTCTTCCGACAAGCTATATCGAGTGTTTGTTACCCTTTTTGAACTCGTAAAACCGAAAAGAGGCACTCATCGATCATGATGGGGAAAATGGGAAGGGAATCATTTTGTAAATAATGGCAGTTGTTTTTCGTTACCTTTGAACATGGCACTTGTCTGCACAATCATATCAGTCAATTGGGTATTCAGCTGATCTCCGTGATGATCCACTTTCATGAGTCATGCCAATCCTTTGAGTCTTTCAAAAGAATGCATTGTCCACTGTCACATTGTGTATCTGTCCTGTCTAGTCATGCTGCCAAGTCATTTTGTCGTGCCGCCCGATGTTCAAAGGGGATCTGAAGAAGTTTTACCTCTGTAGTCTACACAGTCTTTGTGTCAGTATCTTTGAGTCAGTCATATGATTACTACATTCACATCATTCCAGAACTATGTTCCGAGTTTCGTGTCGTCGATGTGGGACTCATCATGGCCCTCCTTCGACGAGACTATTCCCGTTGACATCAGCTCATCATCCGGGAAATAGTCTTAGAAACAATATTTAGTACCTTGAGATCTGTATGCCTTAATGACAGATTCACATCATTGACCTTTGATCGATAGAATCGACTGGGTGTTCGACATCAAGACATCTATTCGGACTCAGTAGATTGTACTAGGGTACCTTGGGAATCATTGACATTAATGGTGATCTCCCTCGTACTTGTTAACGGTTCACATCATTGGTCGGTAATCAAGTGGTTTCTACCATGTTTGACTTCAGATCATTGTAATTACATGGATAGAATCATACTTTGTGGAAGACGAGATGAAGACCCTGGGCATTTGTTTAAAAGCGCTCATTGCTTTTTCCCTAGGTTGCGATGGAGTTTTGTATATCTAGCATGGATCCACATTTGTATGGTCGTGGCTATGCTCAAATTTGTGTCTGTATGACATAGATTTACGCTGTATGTCTGGTAGCTATGTCCAAGTTTGAGTCCTCTATCACATGGATCTACGATGTATTCTAGTAGCCATGCTTGTTTATTCCACTCATGGATCTGCCTTGTATTGGTCTGCAGCTATAAGTTTGGTTACTTGTGTCTATGAGTCAACATACTGATGCACTACAGATGCCTACTTGACTACATACTCCGATCGAGCCGACATTTTCATCTCCTGGCGATGACTTGTTCTCAAAGCTCTCGTTTATCGTATCACTCTAAGACTCATGCTTTGTGGGGGCATCCTGTTATACCAAAATATTGTCACCATCATGTGATAAGAAATTTGACATACCTACTTGCCCTAAATCCCAGCTTATGGAGTGGAAACTAAATGGTTTTTTATCAATCTGTCATACAAATTCACAGCACCGCGCATGCCCCTTTATCCAGGAGCGGTACCCCTACTCGCACCACCTTTCATCGGTTGTCCACAAGTGGTGCCACCGCCCATTGCCCTTGGTCCATAGGCGGTTATTACCAGAACCTCTCTGTCGAAGAAGGAGAAGCGCGGTACCCTGGGTAAAAAGGGAAAAAGAGAAGTTTCTCGAGGCTTCTAGATGATAAACCTCGTGTACTTCCTTATCCCTACTATTGTGGGTTGGTTGAGCTCAAGATCCCTTATCCTAGGATCTTAGAGGCCACCTCACCCACTAATTTCTCAACCATTCTATCCATTAAAGCCCTATAAATATGAGCTCATAGCCATGGTTGAGGGGGGGACATTGAAGGTATTGTTATGCTGTTGGATTGATTCTTGGCCCAAGATCATTTGGAGAGAGCATAGCGAGCTAGAGTCGGAGCTTTTGGTGATGAAGAGCTGGTTTCATGGAGATGCATGTCAACACTAAGGCTTGGTTGTAAATTTCNTCTGTCCCACATATGATGTTGTTGTTGTGATTTCGCATATATATGTTGCTATATTCCTTAGTCACTAGCATAGATTAGTAGATCATATTCTGGTTTCTTTGATTTGTTTCTTGTTGATATTTTTTGCAAGTACACAGGTGAACTATCAAAGCCTTGTATTCCAAATATCTATAGTGTCTAGGGAGAGTCTTCAACCTTTGTCCTCTATTTGTTCTGGATCTGAACCATTCAGATCAGTGGAACACCTTGCTGTCCGCAGGAGGTGAAATATTCCAACTAACAAATGCCACCTACTCCAGATAGTTGGGATAAGCCTCCATGAGGACTTTCATCTAGAAGGTTCTAAAAATCTCTTCTTTTTTACATTTTAACAGGGATGACTCTCCTTTCGCACTAGCATAAGACGTCATAGAGGGTCGATGCACCTTGTTTATAGGAAACAAGTGTCAACGGTGCTTCCTGTCATTGGGAAAAAGGATTTGGGTAGGGATGACACTCTATGTCAGAAGACAGGGTGCGTTAGGCCTTTTAGAATTGGGCAAAAGCTCCTCCAAAATATGCTTTGGCCAGGGAACTTAAGGGGATTGAACATAGTGAAAATTTTTGGGTGTAACAAGGAGTAAGATTAAAATCATGATGGACATTTATGAAATTAAGAGAAACAATATCTAAAACCCCTTTCTCTCCAGATTCCTTGGAAGACTCAACACAATTCATCTCTGACTAAGGGAAGTCTAAAGCCTTACTAGGGTTACCCTCTGAAAACCTTTCCTCATCAGACAACTAGTTCCCTTCAGAGACTTTAACCAGAAAACAAACAAAACCTACAACATTCCTAGGCTCAAACTCATCAACCAATATTTTGTCAAGGAGATTCGAAGGATTTAGACCCTCAACCTCCAAAGAATCCTTTTTCCTAAAATCCAACCCACCAACACTCAAAAAGTATGAAATAACCTTAGAAGAAAGAAACTTAGAGAGAATAGGAAGTTGATTACAGAACTTACCTAAAAACTCTGAGGCCGAAGACTCATCTAGAGGGATTGGAAAGTTTAAACTAGTTTCCAACACGTCATATTCTTTTTTGAAAGATGAGATATCCTCTTTGGCTGCAGAACCAAACCTAGGGTTTGGACAAATCCTTCATGTGCCCAGTTCACGACAATTATGACATCTAAAAGGAAGATTCCAATAATCCAATCCCTGCGAAAAAGACCCCCCTTCCCAAACAACCTCCAACTTTGCAGGAAGACCTTCAAACACATCAACTTCCACAAGTATACATGGTAACCGCCGTAAAATATTCTTCTATAAGGATAAAATAACCAATGGACTTCGCTACCACCATACAACCTACAAGAATCCAATAGTGTATGGGGAAACTGGGTAAGATAACCCACATGTTCCTTTTCTTCACCCTTTCCTTCCAAGGGCTGAGATCGACATGTCGCCGATTCAAAACCAGAGAACCATTTTCAATGACCCAAAATATGTCCTCTATCAATTTCCTGTCTTGTGCAGATAAGAAAATAAAACAACCATCCATTCATAAGCATAGGGACCCTCATAACTGTTTTGATGAGAAACTTCCATTTTTCCCTAACCCAATCCAATAACTCAGACCTGGATAAATTAACAAATTCAAGTTTCCCCACTAAAGCATTTGAGGAGAGGGAGAGAATCATCTCCAAAGTTATATCCTTTCCCATGACACACAAACCCTTCCCTTTCTGAACTCTCTTGCTTTTCAGCTTTTGTTTTTCTCTGAAAGGCTTCTTCTAACTAAAAGGCTTCTTGTTTTTCTCTGAAAGGCTTCTTTCGGAATTGAAACCCCTGCTGAAAGACTTGTCAATGAGCTATCTTCTTGTGACAGAGGAACCATCAGCTCAACATCGTTTCCCACGCTAATGGGAGAGAGATCAACACCTGAACCCAACCTCTTACCATCCGCTAGCAGATGGCACATACTAAACCACTTCATTAGGGTTTGAGAGTATTCAAATAAAAGGCTATCTAATAGAAAAAAACCCATTTAGCTTCCTTCTAGAGAGGGCTTCCTTTAAAGAGTAGTTGTCACATCCTAACGACGAGGTGGAAAAAGTTTGAAAACCCTCCAACTCAAACTTCTATCTATCCCCTCTCCAGAGACCCACCCAAATAGGTGGCTTAACTCCATTTTAGCTTGAAACTCTGAAAAAGCCTTAAAAAAACTCCAGTGTTAGCGTGAAAAATCTCCATAACGATCCTCTTGTTCAATTTTTCACTGCACTTAAATTAAATGTGAAATTGAACTTATCCACTTTTTAAATTACTCTTACTTTCACTTAACATAAGTGAGACTACTCCACTTGGATTTTGAATTGAAATATTTTATAAATGAAATAAAAGAATTCATTGAAATTGAACTTATCTGCTTTTTAAATTATTCTTAGAATTTCTTACTTTCACTTAACTTGAGTGAGAGTACCCCCCAAGTGGATTTTGAATTGAAATATTTACGCCGATAGGCGTAATTATAGTATTAACTTTTCAACCCTATACAGGATTGCATGTTTTTAATCAGTAATTAGGTTTGCGTGGCCCAGATTGAAGGAAATCGGATATTCTTCGTTTGTGTACCAAATTGGATGGCCAGATTTACTTTAATAAATAATTAGGAGTGCAAAAGGTTTTGAATTAAGTGGGTTGAATTAACTCAACAAAATTGCATTGTGTTGTTTAATGGGATTCGAACCGGTGACTAATTGACTGGGTAGGAATTCGATTGATTCTGATTCTCTGCCTGTCCGAGGGATTTGATACGTTTCCGATGCTGTGCTCAAATTTTCATCAAGAAGATCAATTGATTTCTTCCCAAGACACCAAATCTGACATAATCTCCAAAGAGTCAGAGGTAGAGCTCTCAGACCTAAAAACAAACAAATTGCATCAAACAGGCGTGGATAATCAGGAAGAATGTTCAAATCAAAACCCAAGTGAAAACAAATATGTGGATCCATGGTTACTTTTGGTACAGCAGAGATATGAGCAGACGAGTTCAAGTTTGTCCAATTTTTTTGGTTATGGAGGAATCGTTGTGCCCGTAGACTCTGGACAGCCTCAATCCGAATTAGCTTCTGAAGCTGTCTCAACTTATGATCCAGCTACCAGAGGTACCAGAGGTTTTGATCCTCATACGAATTCATGGGAGGAAGATTCCCGGCTTTTTCATTTTCCTCAGCTATAAATTCCAAGACACACCCAACTGATACAGTGCTCCAAGGCTCTGAAGAACAGTTGACGTGTGCTCTATGTATTCATCAACAAGCAGGGCTTCACTTCATGGAAATCGCTCCTTGCCCTAAAATTCGTTGATGGTAATATAGATAGATGCAATCAGATCTGCATTTATTCGTAGCAAGAGTTTATTTGGAATTCTCTAAATCAATCAATTTATTTTAACCTGGACGATTGATCCTTTACGTATATCTTTTTAAGATATATCTATATTGGTTATAATATTTTTTTTAAAGATAGATCTGGTTATAATATTTGTTTCATCCACTTTGATTAAATATTCCAATGTTAAATTCACTTTACTGCAGAGTTGCAAACACTGCGTATGTGCTTCTTGTATTGAGGCGAATTCAAAATGCCCTTTATGTGGGAAGAAAAATCAAAGTGTTGAACAATTAGACAGTGAATAAGAACCAGCTTATCATTTGTGGAACTGCTTGCCGGAAGTCTGACGATGAGAATATCTATTAGAATAAGTTAGTGTTAAGTGGGTACTGCATATTGTTCTTTGACACATTTTTTTGGCAATGGAAATTCATCATTCATCCCAATTGAACCTTCGTTTCCATTCAATTCACATATATGTATCATAGAGCTATGAGTATATTAAAATTTTTGGGGAAACATCCACCCAGTTTTGAGCACACACTTTTAGATTAACAAATAACCATGCTTATTACACATTGATGCCAGTTTATATCGCAATCATTATATACAAGAATGAAAAATCTAGAAATAGTATAGATAACTACTATGTTCCTAATATGCAAGATGTTTTTATATTCAAACATGGTTTGAACGACATTATTACCAGTGAGAGATTTCGGGTTATTTGTTTTATCCTTCAGGGTGGCTTTGACGTTATTTGGAATAGCCAACACCATTGAGACTCCTGAACATGTATATATCAATAACTAGCATCTGCTACCCATACAAACATAACATGCATGGTCTCATCGAATCGTTTTTTTTTCAATTGTATCTGGTCTAGTGGGTCTCGTGAACGCCGACATTTGTTGCATTTCAGTAAATGTGACAACTTAGATCCTTAATATAATATTCTGCTAGAGTAGCAGCATAGTATGCTTTAAAGTAATCGTTTCTCATCATTAAAGTAGGTATAATATTTTAAATTAGTTCTAATCTTTACAGTATAAATTAACCAGCTGGAACCTAAGTGGAACAACGCACAGGTACGCTCAGGAAAAAGAAGGTTTAGTAACTGAAGCTTGAGGAAAAAAATTGTTTTGTAACCGAAGCTGCTTTAGAGCATCCATGTGTCTGGTAAGTGAAGAGTTTCAGCCTGCCATTAAGTTGAACCATCCTGAAGCGGAAAGAAGCAAAGCGACGAGCAAGGAGTTGAAGGAGCGCTAAGTAGAAAAGGAGCAAACGAAGCACAAAGGAGCAAAGAGAACCAGAAAGGAGTTGCAGCAAAAATATTGCAATAAACAGGTACCCACCAAGATTGCATTTCGTTTTAGGAGGAGGACTTGCTTCTCTGTTTTCGTTTTTTATTTCATGTGTTTGGATTTCAATGCCTTTCATTTTAGACATCTTTTATATATCACAAGTTTTTTTCAGTAGTTTTTTGAGCCAAGATTGCAGTTAGTTTTAGGAAGGGGTCTAGAGTCACATTTAAACTGCATCAATTATCTTTTCTTACATTTCAACGGTAATGGTACTTTTGAGAGATTACAAATGATGAGGCATCGATTGTATCCACCTTATGCCCTGATTTTTGGATAGATAAATCCTATCCATTTGAAGGAAGTCCAACGCTTCTGAACTGTCTACCTAATTAACTAAGTTATGCAATTATTTTTGGATAGATAATCCCGTCTCTTTAAAGGAGGCTCACGTTTCTGAACTTTCGGCCTAATTAAAACTTCTTTACAATAATGCAATGTGGATTAATCGCCATCTTTCTTTTCATCGACTTTGGTGCCTTTGTTTCCATATTCCTTTCTTATCTCTTAAATGATTCTTACATTTCAATGGTAATGGTACGGTTGAGAGATTACAGACGACGAGACATCCACTGTATCCATAGGTTAAAATTGATGCGCTTATGCAAGTTTTTTGGTTTTTTACACCTAAAATATAGGTAAAGGTGGGATAAACTCGTCAGTGTTGAAGTTTAATTAATTTCGGAGCTCGTCAGTATGACCGGACGGGCACAATTAAAATTTCTCAGTATTCAAATTTTCAAATTTTATTGTGATTGCGGGTTAATTATCTGGCTGCAAAGTTAATGTAGTGACCTTGGCTGTAGGATGATTCTGTAGATACGTGTCATGTATTGTTAGTGAACTGATCAGATAGAAGATCATCCTTACTGTGTTCAGCCTCTTCATTTAATATTTATCTCTTTTACCAAAAAACCATTTTTCTTTTACTTATATAAATGGATGGGCCCGCCGCCCGACCTGATTGCCATTATGAATGCTCGCTGCAAATCCCATTCTCATTATAACTAAACTGTATTTAACACTAAATATTATGTTTTTAATGGATACCTAAAAGTATACACTCATTCAAAATCCAACACTGCCCCCAAACTCGGGCAACCCGCAGGGCAATGGACGCCACCCTGCTGGGACATCCTGATTCATATACTTATGCGGACTGCTTCATAAAACATTATAATGATTATTGGAGTCTGGCATGGATGGTAACAACTGTGTGGGTTAAGTGTTAACTAAAACGTTTCAATGGATTTGGATTTTATCATTTTTCATATTTTTAATGTCATCCCAAGAAAATTACAGTTTCATTCATTTACAAAGTGTGATTTAAAGAGTTTAAAGTCTCCGAATCAAACCAAATTACATTGTTAAAGCCTTAGATTATTGGGTAGGTGGGATACTTGCTAATCCCTAAATGTGGTATACTTTTAAACCCAAATTTATAGATACCCTGCGTTTTTTCCAAATGAAACTCCCTACTCTCGTTGATCTTGTGATTTGAGGTTTAGATTAAAAAATTGGCCTTTCATAAAGGTCTGCAGGCAGAAGGTTGTTCTATTCACAGAGGATGTTTCCCATTGAAAAGATGAATGTGCAATCTATTGGTGGGCTCAATAAGACACCAAAGGTGTTCTTATTTGCTACCAAGATTTCATCAAAGCATTATGAGGCCGCACATGGCAATGGTTGAAGCAAGGGAAACCAGTAGAAGTCTCAAGAATCCATAATCCAATACAACCCTTTAGTTCAGATCTATCTTGGCCTAATCTCAAATGATTTTATATTCTACAGGTTATTTTTTTCATACACTAAGTTTGATTCTCTTGCAAATTTCCTACTTTATTTTGAAGGACAAAGGTTACCTCTAGTTCTAACTATCACTGATGATTGTTGGCCTAATGCCTATGACAAACTGATTATAATGGAAGGTCTGAAGCATGCTTGGACTAAAGAGTTGCTTCCAAACACAAGGTCTAAACATACTTGATTAGTGATCCTAAAGTTGCTCAAGAGAAGGACGCATTGTGTTGATGTATTTGTAACTTCGGAATGTATTCATCTATGTATCTTATGTCTTGTAACCTGATGTTTATTCCGGGATGTATCTATAATGTAATTGAGTCATGTTGTCATGCCCCGATGTTTCGATCGGGAGGATTTATAATGTAAACAAGTCATGTCAAGTCATTGTGGGTAACCCTCCTATTGTCTAAGGGTTAAAGTCCCCACAGTTCCGGGGCACTAGGGTTATTAGACTCTCCTAGAAGAGGTCGGCCCTAGTAGGGTTTTAGTCATGCCGGGATTAGTATAAATATAGAGCTGGACTCTCTATTTAGCACACATCACAAACACACTCAAGTGTAGTGCATAGTTGAGGAAGAAGAAGACACCGAGGCTAGATAAGAAGAAGGTTACTGCTGTCGGGAGATCACTTACTGTTTTGGGCTTTTACTATTTTGGTGTTGATTCTATCTTTGAAGAAGTTGCGGGGTTTTCTCCATTTATGGTTTTCCCGAGGAAAAACACTGTGTTCATTGTCTTTTGTGTTTGATTGCTATACTTGTTATTCTCTCAGTTAAAAGATCCTAATAATGCTAGCTTAATGTTGAAAAACTAACATGGTATCAGAGCTAACCTGAGAAGAAGACACTATGCAGCTGCGGAAACTAGGGCTTCCTATTTTGTGGATCTCTCTCCACAGGTTTTCAGCAAAAGTAGGGTGGAATAACTCTCCTCCCTAGGGCGCATCTTTCTGTCGAAGCAGAATCCAATTCTGAGGTTTTTCAGTTTTGGACCCGACACTGCTACCGAAAATTAGGGCTCTTCACAGAAGAGGAATTTTTTAGTGAGCCCAGGCCTGGATTGATCTCCTTCCCAAAATCGAAGTTAGGAATAAATTTCAAGGCATTTGGGTGGACAGAACTCCAGAAAAGCAAAACCCTAATTTGCTCCTGATCCAGTACTGCAGGATTTTAGATCCAAATCGAGATCTGACATCTTGACCTGGTAAGATATAAATATTTTGTATTTCCATTCGAGGTTCTTAGTTTAAGATGTCTCATCATACCAAGCATGATGAAAAGCCAGAGGGAGCTGATAACTTCTGAGCCTGGAAGTATAGGATCTCCCTGGTCCTAGAAGAAAATGAGTTGGATTCCTGCATCCATGAGGAGATTCCAGTTCCAGAGAGAGATGAGGCAAAGGCCTTGCACAAGAAGAAGTTGGTTATGGCAAAAAGGATCATTGCTGATTCTATCAAGGATGACCTTATCCCACAGGTGTCCTCTCTCAAGACACCTAAAGCTATGTTTGATGCCCTAACCAAATTATTTGAAGGGAAGAACATAAACCTGAAGATGACTCTAAGGAATCAACTGAAGAATGTGAAGATCCAGAATGCAGATACCATCCAGTCTTACTTCACAAGGGTTTCTCAGATCAAGAAACAGTTAGAAGCTATAGATGAACAAGTGGAGAATGCAGAAATTGTGATGCCAACACTGAATGGCCTTCCTAGGTCATGGGATTCATTCATCCAAGGAATCTGTGCCAGAAAGAAGTTAGTCAAATTCAGCAGACTATGGGAAGAATTTTCTCAAGAAGAAGCTCAGATAGCAGCTCAAAAAGAGAAGATGGGAAGTGAAGATTAAGCTCTCACAGTTCACTCCAAGAAAGGCAGAAGAAGCTCTCATCACTCCAAAGGTAAGAATCCTTACCATAGAGATAATAGTAGAAAGGGCTATCCAAATTGAGATGTTATACATGTGATGAAAGAGGACACTTTGCAAAAGATTGTCCTAAGAACAAGGTTCACTCTCATAAGAAGAAGGGGAACAAGAGAAGACATCATGCTCAAGCTGTAGAGGATGATGAACCATCCAAGAAAGGAACCAGATATGAAAGTGAAAGTTCTTCCAGTGAAGATGAATATGTTTTGATTTCCTCTCTTATAGGAAACATTACTCATGGAAGCACTGATTGGATTATAGACAATGGGGCTTCCAAACATATGACAGGATTCAAGGAATCCTTTGTGAAACTTTCAGAACATGAATCACCTCACAAGGTGAAGTTAGGAGATGACTACCAGTATCCAATAAAAGGTAGTGGGGAATCCTCCTATAAACTAGACTTTGGAAAGTCTATAACAATGAAGGAATTTTTGTTTGTGCCTGGACTCAAGAAGAACCTCCTCTCCATATCTACATTACATGCAAAAGGAATGAGGGTTGCATTCATAGATGGTCAAGTCATCATGTGGCCAAAAGGAAAGACTATCGATGATGCAGTGGTGATTGGAGAACAAGAAGGAGGTTTGTACAAATTGAAGGGCCATCCAGAACAAGCATTGGTCCATGACACAATAGAGCCAAGTGAACTTTCACATAGAAGGCTTGCACATGTGCATTAGAGAGCACTGCCAATTGCAAGAAAAATTGTTTAAGGTCTTCCAGAATTCCAAGCAAAACATGATGGGGTCCGCAAAGGATGTGCGAAAGGAAAGAATACAAAGAAGACATTTCCTAGCAGCGAAAGCAAAGCCACAGGAATCCTAGAAATAATCCACTCCGATGTATGTGGTCCTATGTCTTCAAGCTCACTAAGCGGGTATGCATATTATGTTTCTTTCATTAAAGATTTTTCTAGGAAGACATGGGTTTACTTCATGAAGAACAAAGACGAAGTATTCAACAAGTTCAAGGGATTCAAAGCCTTGATCGAGAATCACACTGAAAAAGAAGATCAAGACTTTTCGATCAGATAATGGTGGAGAATTCACTTTGAATGAATTCAAAGAGCTATGTAAAGAATTAGGGATTAAGAAGGAGTTGTCCACTCCTTATAATCCACAACAGAATGGGATTGCGGAATGGAAGAACAAAACTATCATGGAAGCTACAAGAGCTATGCTTCATGATCAAGATCTTCCTATGCATATTTGGGTGGAAGCTACAAGAACAACGGTGTATGTACAGAACCGTACTCCACATAGAGTACTCGAGAACAATACTCCTAAAGAAGTCTTCTCTAGTAAGAAACCAGAAGTCATCCATCTCAGGATATTCGGCTGTCCTGTATACATACACATTCCAAAAGAGAAGAGAACAAAATTAGATCCTTCAGGAAAAAATGGTACATTTGTGGGATACTTTGAAAGCTCGAAGGCTTACAGAATATATTTCCTAGGATACAAGAAGATTGACATCAGCAGGGATGTGACATTTGATGAAGACACAACTTACAACAAATCCAGAATGAGACCTGCTGAAGAACCTGAAGAAGCGGAAGCACCCAGAATTCATGATACAACCATGAATGAAGAAACTCAAGAAGAAGATCGAGATTTTGAAGAACCACAAAGACCTGTAGATCCACCTCTGGAGAAGAATCCTCATAAGAGGAAACCTGCTTGGGTATGTGAAATTATCCAAGGTGCGGAAAGATATGGGGCTCCAGAAGAGAATCACAGAGAAAGAAAGAGGACTAGATCCTGCTCCGGGTATATAGCTTTACTATGTGATTTCATTGATAAAAAACCTTCCAGTTATGAAGAAGCGACAGAACAGAAAGAATGGAAGGATGCTATGATCGAAGAGTATCAATCGATCATGAAGAATGATGTTTAGGATATTGTTCCAAGACCAGAAGGGAAGTCAGTTGCAACTTCCAAATGAATCTACAAGATCAAACATGCTGCAGACGGTAGCATTGAAAAATATAAGGCAAGATTTGTGGCTCGGGGTTTCTCTCAGAAAGAAGGAATAGATTATGAAGAAAACTTTGCACCTGTAGCCAGATACACTTCCATCATATCAATACTTTCTCTAGTTGCAGTAATGAAATGGAAGATACACCAGATGGATGTCAAGACTGCTTTCTTGAAAGGTGTAGTAGAAGAGGAAGTGTATGTAGAGCAGCCACTCGGGTTTGAGACACATGACAAGGAGTCTCATGTGTGCAGACTGAAGAAATCCCTATACGGTTTGAAACAGGCACCCAGGACATGGTACGACAAAATTGATAGCTTTCTATCTAGTTTGGGATTTACCAAGAGTAAAGCAGATTCAAACCTTTACTACAAGGTTGAAGATGGCAACCCGGTGATGCTTCTACTATATGTAGATGATCTATTTGTGACAGGTATGGATGGGTTGATTGCTGATACAAAGAGAAAGCTTGCTGCCGAGTTCGAAATGAAGGACTTGGGTATGATGCATTATTTTCTAGGTATGGAGGTGTGGCAGAGCGCAGAAGGAATATTCCTTGGACAAGGGAAGTGTGCAGTAGAGATCCTGAAGAGGTTTGGGATGATGGACTGCAAGGCTATGGCCACACCTATGGCATCGAACCTGAAGCTATTGAGTGATGCTTCATCAGATTCGGTCGATGCTACGATGTATTGTTAGATGATTGGGTCCTTGATGTACCTCACGAACATGAGACCAGATATTTCTTTTGCTGTGAACACCTTGAGCTAGTTCTTGACAGATCCGAGAAATGTTCACTTGATTGCTGCAAAGCATATTCTGATGTACCTGAGAGGTACAGTTGATTATGGGCTCAAGTATGATGTGAATCAGAAGATTAACCTAGAGGGTTATGTTGATTCGGATTGGGCAGGTAGTGCCATCGATAGGAATAGCACTTCAAGGTGTTGCTTCAGTATGGGATCAGGTGTGATCTCTTTGTTTAGCAGGAAGCAATCCTGTGTGGCACTGAGTACAGTTGAAACAGAGTATGTCGCAACTTATTCAGCTAGTTGTGAGGCAGTATGGATGAGGAAGCTACTGTCTAATTTATTTGATCTCCAGTTGGATGCTACTTGTATACATTGTGACAACCAGAGTTGCGTGAAGTTTTCAGAGAATCCGGTTCCATGACATGTCGAAGCATATCGAGATCAAGTATCACTATATCAGGGATATGGTGCAGAGGGGAGCAATGAAGCTCCAATATGTTGCGACAGACAATCAGATAGCTGATGTGTTGACAAATCCATTGGCTAGGGTGAAGTTTGAGTACTTCAGGGAGAAGCTTGGTGTTCTCCAGATCGAGGTTCCCTCCAAAGGGAAGTGATGAGTCCGTGAGCCATTCTGACATGGTGAGAGGATTTGTTCCTTCCATGTCAGATATGAGTGCTGAGCCATTCTGATATGACTGTAGGATTGGTTCCTACATGATCATATATAAGGGCTATTTCCATTCTTGGAATGGAGGTGCCTGGTCAGTTACCAGGAAAACTCAGTCTAAGGCCGAGGGCCATTCTGATATGACTGTGAGATGTGCTCCAATATGATCAGATATGAGTGCATGACCATTCTTATGTGATAGAGGGATGTGTTCCCACTTAATTAAATGTAAGGGCTGAGCCATTCTCTCATGGATAAAGGATTAAGTTCCTTCCATGTCAGATGTGGGTGCTGGCCATTTCGATGAGCAGGTCGGATGTAAGGGAAACTGCCATTCTCTAGGAGAATGGAGGCACCTGGTCAGTTACCAGGTAGCTCAGTCTAAGACTGGGGGCCATTCTGATGTGACTGTAGGATTGGTTCCTACAAGATCAGATATGAGTGCAAGCCCTTCCATCATGGTTGCAGGATGTGTTCCCGCATGGGTGGATGTAAGTGCAGAGCCCTTTCATCATGGTTGCAGGATGTGTTCCCGCATGGGTGAATGTAAGTGCAGAGCCCTTTCATCATGGTTGCAGGATGTGTTCCCGCATGGGTGGATGTAAGTGCAGAGCCCTTCCAGCATGGTTTCAGGATGTGTTCCCGCATGGGTGGATGTAAGTGCAGAGCTCTTCCAGCATGGTTGCAGGTTGTGTTCCCGCATGGTTGGAAGTGCAGAGCCCTTTTAGCATGGTTGCAGGATGTGTTCCTGCATGGCTAAATATAAGTGCTAAGACTTTCCGATAGGGTTGTGGGATGTGTTCCCTCATGATCGGATGTGAGTGTTGGGCCTTTCTGATATGATTATAGGATTGGTTCCTACATGATCAGATGTGAGTGCTGGGTGTGCCTTTCTGATGAGTAGGTTATATGTAAGTGCTGGGCGGGCCATTCTGATGAGTAGGTAAGATATAAGTGCTGAAGAAGACCTACATGGAGGCTAGGCCTACAGCCAGCATGAAAAAGGGTTGGCTCTGTAGAACTTCCTATGATGAGAAGAATCATGAGATAGAACCTATGATGATCTAGTGATGGTGATCCAGCAGTGATGATCCAGATCGAGTGATGATGTCCAGTGATGATCCAGATCGAGTGATGATCCAGATCTGAAGATGAAGATGACTTGAAGACGAAGATGACTTGAAGGCGAAGATGACTTGAAGACTAATAAGACTTGAAGATGCAGATGACGAGATCATCCAGTTGATACAGAGAAGAAGACCGGTGCTGAAAATTGTGTCGAAAGAATACATTTCTAGTGAAGAGGGAGTGTTGATGAATTTGTAACTTCGGACTGTATTCATTTATGTATCTTATGTCTTGTAACCTGATGTTTATTCCGGGATGTATCTATAATGTAATTGAGTCATGTTGTCACGCCCTGATGTTCTGATTGGGAGGATCTATAATGTAAACAAGTCATGTCAAGTCATTGTGGGTAACCCTCCTATTGTCTAAGGGTTAAAGTCCCCACAGTTCCGAGGCACTAGGGTTATTAGACTCTCCTAGAAGAGGTTGGCCCTAGTAGGGTTTTAGTCATGCTGAGATTAGTATAAATAGAGAGCTGGACTCTCTATTTAGCACACATCACAAACACACTCAAGTGTAGCGCATAGTTGAGGAAGAAGAAGACACTGGGGCCATATAAGAAGAAGGTTACTGCTGTCGGGAGATCACTTACTGTTTTGGGCTTTTACTATTTTGGTGCTGATTCTATCTCTGAGGAAGTTGCAGGGTTTTCTCCATTTATGGTTTCCCCGAGGAAAAACCCTGTGTTCATTGTCTCTTGTGCTTGATTGCTGTACTTGTTATTCTCTCAGTTAAAAGATCCTAATAATGCTAGCTTAATGTTGAAAAACTAACACATTGTGATCCGAATCATTTCAACCAACCCAACTATTGAGAATGTCCTGTCGAGTGTTTATGTTTTATTGAGAGGTAGGTATAACCAAAGCAACATAAGTTATAAGTGATTTTGAGAATTCAATGGTTTTTTTCTTTTTATTGTATATTGTTTTATTTTTAATATTGTAGTTATGTAAATGTTTTTTTAATTAAATTATTTATATTATAATATAAATAAATAACAATGTTGGTTAAATCAAACGATCTTGCTGGGCTCAGTGAAGATATCCTTAGTAGTTCAGCAGTGCAAATATATCCTTAGTAGTTCAATAGTGCAGATATCCTTAGTAGTGCTTACTGTAAGTCTTTAAAATGTATTGTTTTTTCATGGTGTATATAAATTTGTTCAATTTTTCAAAGCTTGCTATGAGAAGTTTTAATATCATTTTTTCCCTTTTCCAAAAATATATATAGTATTGGGAATAAATTTTAATAGAAGGGTGAATTTTTTCATTAAAAGTTATATGAAGGGTAGTTTCATAAACAAACATGTCAAAAACAATTTGACTGATGGGTAAGGATGCCCGTCAAATTTAACCCCTGCCTGTATCCACCTTATGCCTTGATTTTTGGATAGATAAATCCTATCCATTTGAAGGAAGTCCAACGTTTCTGAACTGTCTATACTGCTCTCTTTCTCTTCCTTATCTCTTATGTTTCTTTGTGCCAAAGCCAAAGATTGTCATTCAAATTTTCCCTCTTTAGGAAAATTGGATATATGAACCGTTTGAACAACTTGTTTTGTGGAGAGATTTAATGTTTTTCACTTCTTTAAAGATGTAAAATGTAAATTTGTTGACTAAAATTTGAAGTTTGCACAGCTTAATTATTATTATTATTTTTATATAAAACACACTTTGTTTATTTAGAAAAACATATTGCCTTTTTAGCAGACATATGATGGCATCGAAGGATGTTTTAAAATTTTATTTAAAAAGATTGTATTGTACTTTTTTAAAGGTTTTTTTATAACTTGTATACCAGATAATCTTTATTATGTGTTTGTATTTGTAAATGAAAAACAATCATTCAAACCATTTTGATTAATTTGAAAAATTTTCATACAAAATTTTGTACTTGTAAATGAAAAAAATCATTCAAATTATATTGATTAATTTATGAAAATTTTATAAAAGTAGAAAAAATGGAATTATGGAATTGTAGATTGAATTATTAAATTATTAGAAATCTAAAATGTATTATTTTATTTTTTTATAATAAAACTAAAAAATTGGTTAAAATTGAGAAAGCTATGAGAAAAAATGGAATTATGGAATTGTAGATTGAAATCGAGAAATCTATGAGAAACAATGGAATTATGGAGTTGTAGATTGAATTATTAAATTATTAAAAATCTAAAAAATGTTGTTTTATTTTTTTTGTTAAAATAAAACTAAAAATTTGGTTGAAATTGAGAAAGCTATGAGATTTATATATTAGATTTTAAGGTTGTAGATTAGGTGTGAATTAAAACATTATTTTCAATAAGTTATTCTAATCAGTTTTTTTATATGTAATTATGTGAAGCTTTATGTATGTAAATTGTTTATTATGTATTTCTTCATCATCATCATGTCAACATTACGTTAGACATTCACATTGTCTAATGATATATATAGATAAACTCGAATTGATTTCACATCATTATGTTTGTTATTTAAATTATTTCTATTAACAACTGTTTTTCTAAGTTATTGTTATTATTCTATCTCCTAGAAAAAATATTCTAAAAATATTCTACCTTCACTGCACATTTTTATTGATTTGATATATGATCAATTGTTGGCATATACCTTATTGTTAATACAATATCATTTTAGAGGTGTTCTATTTGGATGTCATTTTATTGTTTGTGTCGAATACTGACAAAACATTAAAATTCATTTAACGACTTTCCTGATATCCATGTGTTTTGCTTATTCCTCTCTAGGAAATGGATGCAAATAATTGTTCAATGATTTCGATCACTTTATACAAAATTTCTAGAGAAAGAGAATATTTCACACATCTTCAGGATCACATATCCTTGAGTTCTGGATGTCGATGTCGTCTCTTTGAAGAAACGCTTTTGTTTTTGTCAAAAATGGAGAAAGCCCTAAAAGAAATAGAAGCTATTTGCAAAATAGTTGGTGTAAATGTAAATCCGTCTTGTATATGCCATGGTGTTTGGTATTGAAAGGAAATGCTTGCATCCATATTTATCTAGGGTGTTGACGCCTACACACATTATAGGTTTTGTAATCATTGTGTTCTTTGTTATTAATAAACAATATGAATAAATAAATATAGTACATGTCTGCAAATTCCTTTTTTTTACGGAATGGCCATACTTGTGATTCATGTTGTTCAAATGTTCTTTACCACATCGATACAACATTGCTATGGTTGCATCGATTAGAAACAAAATGTTTTTCATTGTTCACATACATTTCATTGGGAAATGTCTTTGCAACATTTGTCGATACTTTTATATTTCTTCATATATGGTTCTTAATTCACGCGTGCTTCGTCAAAATGTTATATCAGGATAATCTTATGGATTTGGATCCAACTATTTGAGAGGCACTGCCATTTGAGATTATGGATATGATATTGTCGTGGCTCCTGATTTCCATTTCGATTCGATTTACAATTGTTTCAAAACATTGGTTTAATGTTTTGCACTCCCCCTCGTTTCTCTCCCTCTGGGGACAGCATCCCAAGAAAGAAGAAGGGTTCATGATTTGCCTCTTTAATGATCATATCAGTGATGTTGTTGGAGATTACTTCAATGACCATGGGACTATATCTCAGCTGGCCATTCCATTTATGAGACAAAGATACATTATAGATTGCTATGTGCAATCCATGATGCTTTTGTCCTTGCATACATCATCTCTATATACATCCAATTATTTCGTCATGAATCCCTTTACACGGAAAGTTAGAAACATTGGCGGTATATGCATTGGTCCATGGGGTTTTTTTTCTCTTCTGGATAAAACAAATGATGGAAAATATGGTTGTGTTGTGCTTAAACAGTATATCGAGACACCACATGATGGAAGTGGAAGATTTTACATTTCTATCAGTTTACACAGGCCTTGGACCAGAACCACACCTCCTTATGGTCGCATTCCACCGCCCAGAATGCAAATTTTCTTGAACAACACAATATGGTTGTTGGATTTGAATGAAGATCATGACGAATTCCCTAAGTATGGGTACTCTATCTATTCATTTGATCTTTTGAGAAATCGATGGGGCTTTTCCTTTGTTCCACTTCCTGATATACACTCTATGACATTGGCGATATATAAAGAACAATTAGTAGTTATCATCAAATGTGGTCCAATTATTGTATGGTAAATTGAGGAAGTTCAAGATTTCAACTTTGGTGAACCGCATATGGAATGGAGTTACCACTGCTTTGAAGATGAATGGGGCTTCAAGTGGACTTGCTTACAAACAATCTCTGCCAATATAAATGCAACATGTGCAGGCTATCTTCCTTTCAGCTTTGTAAATGGAAAGGTGTTTATGTTTGATTATGGTCGAGTTGCCGTGGTATTTTATGATCTCTTGACCAACTGATATTGTGCAGTACATTCTCCAAATATCCGTTTCCTACGAGACATGCCGTTTTACTTTCCTTTTTTTGACCCATCTGATGATGTCATGGGCATTCCACTGATCTACCCTTTGATCCCAAGTTTGGATTATGTTGACAACATGTGCCCTTTAGGTAGGGATATTGTCACATAGAAACTTGTCATTAAGGGATTTTCTATTTCTATGCAAAGTTGAACGATGGTCACAAAATGTTGAACTATGATTGTTGCTTATGTTACTATCTAATTTTGTGAATGAATAACATATGCACATTCTTCATAACGAACTTCCTTCTCCACCTCTTCACGCTGTGTTTATCATTATGAATTGAATTTGTTTGAAATGAAATTTCCTTCATATAATTTAAACAATATTTAATATTGAATGAAAGCATAATTCATTCCCACATTCAATGATTTGGAATATAAGGGAAAAGTATTAATTTTATTTCTTTCCACCCACTTTCACTTCGAGGTTTTCCATACACATAACGGTATGCCTTCATTTCTTTCGCTTTCGTTATAAATCGGTGCTACATGGGTTTACCGAGGTTTGTTTTTTATTTGTTCTTCAAATGGCATATCAATCTACTACAAAGAGGAACACAAAATTCAATTGATCTACATTCCTCTCGGAAAATGTCCAAACAGATTGCGGATTGGGAGATAGGCAAAAAATAAATAAAACAAATGTTCCTTTGAGAGACATGACTAATGAACTTAGTCGACCATTAGATATGCCAGATGGCATTCCTAACACTATAAAGCATAAGATTTTATCCACTATAATGCAAAACACTGTGCCTGTATCAATTCCATTCATATACTTTATGACGCATCGTTATGATACTATGCTCCATGGGCAAGAAAATATATCAAAAGATTGTGAGGAAAAATCTTTGCGTACAAATGTTTCCAACCAGTGTTTGTAGGATGACATAGGCAAAGAGCATATTTCTATAAGGGAGTGCAAAGGCAAAGAGTGCTTACCAATGAAATCAACGGGAAGAAGCCCCATTCACCACATGGTTGCAACAACAAAGGTATTGTATGAAGAATGCATTGAAATTCTTGTCCATGTAGGTTAGTAAATAAATGTTTGGATTCAAATAACATGGAAATGTGGAATTTTTTTTGATGAAGGTGGTCCAACACCAAGAAAGTGGGTCTACAAGCAAGCGTGCAAGAAACCCTACAGTGGCAGCGTTGGATCAAGAGAAGCGAAATGCCATTGATCGAGATAGGTATAAAGAAATTAAGGAAAAAAGAAATGATAGATGGAGGGAATTATATCGCTCTAGAAGTTCACTTATGCGTGCACACATTTAAGTTCAATGTTTAGGTTTGTTTTGCAATATCCCTCTCTATTTAGCCTTTTACCCTTCATACTATTTTATTTTTCATATGCTTTCAAAAGTGTAATGAGAATGACAATTTACATACCAGAGACAGTAAATACCCATAGAGAAAATGGCCACGACATTTGTCTTACCAATTGTATACATCATTATTCTATAGGTGCGACAAGTGTCGATCCTAGCGCATCGATGGATACTAGAAATAGAAGTGTGGGAGATGGAGAAAGAAAAAAATTATGGTTTGTAGGGATTCCGGTAAATACTACCAGTTCCAATTACATGATTTCTCCAATAGGTGAGCCACTAAATAGAAATGGACATAATGGAGACTTCAATTCTGGTGCAAACTATTTGGGCCAATCTTCTGTTCCTTTTGCAGATGTTGATGGGACCCCATTGAAGAAACCTCAAAGTAGAAGGAAACGTGATGCCACAAGGACAAGAAATACACTTGTAAACATTTCAGAAACTAATACCATTTGTGGACTGTTGAATGGAATCAACAATGTCGATGAAAACTCGACACTTGCATGTGCTTTTCTGCATGCTCTGCACTAGGCTACCAATGAAGTCACAATTGATTCTGGCTTATCTCATACAATTTCTCTTGGTGCATCTAAGATTTTTCCTTTCTTATTTTATTGCCATCATTTTTTTCCATGCTGGTAGGTTTACCTTCCATACACATCCCATGCATTAAACTTTTCTGTTGAAATGTCGTCTTCATAAACATAGGACACTTTTCGTCCGAGAGTAGTCAAGCCAATAATGAAGAAATATCTTACAACATGTCCTATAACTGTTCATGAAGGTTTTTGCTCTCAACGACAACAAGTGGTGTCCAACATTGTTGATTTTGTAAGTCTTCCATCGATGTATTTTTTTTCGCCAATGTCTAATTGAACAATGTTTTCTTGCACCACACAAATACATATTTTTATTCCATAAATCAATCTTATTCCTTTTTGCAGGATAATCGTCATTATAATGGAATCCTACAAAATATGGCATATGAAAACAATATTCAAGTTTCCCTGTTGAATGTTGGAGACTTTGTGAGTGTTTACATATAGAATCTTGTTCTTCTTCTCCCCCTATTTTTACACCATATCATCTCTAAATGAAAAAAAACATATTATATGCCCCTTGTAGAACAATATGGAAGCCGAAGAAGTAGATCGGAGAAATGGAGCAACTGAAATAAAAAGCAGTGTTGCCAGTAGAAGAGAAAAGAACCCTTCTGGAACCCGTATCAATTCGCTGGTTTCTAATGTCCCAATGCGATGTCAGGATGCACAGCACGTGTTTTGGTGTACTCATCTACATGGACAAACATGCACTAGCATGATGGGTAATACTACAGAACATCATTCTTTTGATGAAAAAATGATGGCAGTACATAAAAAATTCTTATCGAGGATTGATGTGCTATCCACTATCCAGATGTTCCATGTTTGCCATGAATCTTATCCAGGAATAAAAGTTGTTAAAGTTTTTGATGGCCCCATTTGTCAAAGGTGTAAGAATGAGCGAGGTTCGCATAGTTTTTCTAAGTGGAATAATATGGATCTTGGAGACCAACCAGAGGTGTTGAAAGTCCTAACTCAAGTGGAAGAGATGTTGATAGCACGGGTTAATCCTATTTTAAAGCTTACACATGCTCGTGGGGGACAATATAACTATAGCGGGCATACTATTTGCTTCCCGCAAGATGTAGTGATGGTTGCAAAAACATTGCCACATCGTGTTGAAGATCTTGACACACGGGGGCTTCACTTGTTGACCAATATCCTATCACGTTAGTTCATATTGTGGGTTTTAAAATTATAAAAAATTGAACCAATATATTGCAGGTATTGGGGGGATGAGGGGTTTAAGGTGGGGGTGGGTAGGGTGTTTTATAAGGATTGAGGTATAAAAAGGGGCGGGGAGGAGGTTTTAAGTATTGGGAGGGGGTTTCAACAAAAAGAGTTTGGGTCAATATCTCTCGAAATTAAGGGTATTATTTAATATCCCACGATCGCACGTGCCATTTAAGAGGTTCACTAAGTGAAGTCCCCGTGTCTTGACATCATCATCGTAAGGAGGCATAACACGAAAGGAAAATATTATGATTGTTATGTCAACAGATCACGAGTATTTAATGCATTGCGATTCAAGATTGAAAGGGATAAATATTATAGTGATGTTGAAATTGAATTTGAGTCGATAGCCTCCCTCCCAGAGAGAACTACAGATGTTTCAGGTAAATTAAAATTTGTCGACTCAGATATTCAGGAACAAGAAATGGACAAGAATGATGCAAACTTTGAAGGGATAGATACTAATTATTTACATGCTCATCCTTATTCTTTTGCTGCTCGATGAACTAAAGCACGTACATATTTGGAAGAGATAAGATCATTTGTTGAAAATGTTGGATCGTTGCAAATTGAACATGTCGATTGGCCAGACATTAGCACTTCTCCTATAAATGAATATAATACAGAGGGGTTGTTTGATATGGCGTTCCCTACAATATTTCGCATGGGCAATGCTGATTGGCTACAACCAAGAATATCTCATGTTCCCCTTCATGAATATGCATTGCATCTTTTGAGATATTCTGACCAACTCTTTGGAAAGCACCCACACTTTCACTATTTCTTGTTGACATAATTATGCGCCATCGTAGCCAGGATTCAGTTGCTATTTTTGTCCAAAAGAGTATGCATGAGAAGGCTCCAACAACAATTTAAGATTTGCATTCTCTACTGTGTAATTTACTCGAACAAAAATTGGCAGAGAGTTTGATGCGTTTTGGATCTTCTCTTAGAGGCACAAGAGCGTATTGGAATAAGTGTCGAAGTGAGCTGACAGACATGATTACTCAATTGAGATGCCAAACAATGTTCTTTACATTGGGTGCAGCCAATACAAAGTGGTCGGACCTTCATTCAATTATGCTGCACCGTCCACAGCAATGGTCAATAAATGAACATAGTATGAAGATTGAGAACGTTATCCAATATCCACATCTTGTTGCTATGTACACGCACCAAAGGTTCACTATCTTTCATGAAGAAATCCTTGAAAAATATTTCGGAGCGAAAGACTTGTGGTACATGTTTGTTTTCATATATGTTTGTCTCTTATAATGACATTTACATATGTTATCGATATGAGGAAATGGATGTCTCTTTATTTTCATCGCATTAATTAACATTTTTTTTCATATTCGTCAGGTTTGAGTGGCAACATAGAGGCTCAGCCCATATACATGGATTTCTATGGCTTGAAGGAGCTCCCGACGTGGACCACTTGAATTGGCTGGACTCCTCCGAATTGCAAGTTGCAAAGAGGTATTTTGACCGCATTCTTACAGCATGGAATCCACGCGACATACATAGGAGGAACACAATGGTCCCTCGAGGTTTGACTGATGACCCTTGCTTATTAAATACAGACCAGATATTTGCATGTGATCCCCTTGATGATTACAAGCACCTGGTGAATCGTGTTCAAAGACATTCAAAATGTAGTCCTCATTCCTGCTTGCAGAAAAAGGGGCCCGTATCGATATGTTGGTACAACACGCCTTGGGAGCTTCACAAAAAGTCCATGCTTCATAAGAATGAGAAAGGTGAAAAAAAATATGACCTTGCTCGAAATGATGATTGCCTCAACATTCATAATGTATCATTGCTCGCAATATGGTGAGCAAATGTGGATTGCCAGCCTGTTCTTTCCCATCATGCAGTTTTAAAGTATATTGCAAAATATGCTTCAAAAGCATAGAAAAGTTCGGAGAGTTATCATGACATGTTAACTCAAATTTAAAACACAAGCGACTCAAATGATCCTTACCTTGTCGCATATAGACATTTTCTTGCTGAAACTCTTGTTGATTGGGACATTGGAGCACAAGAAACATGCCATATGCTTTTAAAGTTGCCACTTGTTATATGTTCTCGACAAGTTTTCTCCTTAAATGTCAGAAAGAAAATATTGAGAAAAGTTTCTTCAAACCCACGAGCTTTTGAGGTGCAGGAATCATTCATCAATGTATATAAGAAACGACCTTCTTTTCTTGCCGGTCTTTACATGATTGAAACAACACGGTCTTGGAGCTATGATGTTAGACAAAAGAAAGATCCATGGAAACCTCGAAAAGCGCATGCAATTATTCGTGTTTGGCCACGTTTTCATTCAGTACCAAAAGAGGATTCATAACACTTTGAGCCTTTTTGTTGGAGTGATTTTCTCTTATACAAGCCCTTTTGAAACATTGAAGAGGACATTGGTTTGGATTCAAACACAATTATTGAAAATTGGAGGAACGTTCGCTATCGAGCATGGCATGTAGATCGTGCACCTTTATTCGATGATGTCACAAATGAAGATCCTGATTTAGACATCGAACATTTTAATGTTGAAGCAGATATGGATGAATGGGAATTGTTGTCTCGTTTGGTCCCTCCAAATAACTTGGAAATTTCATATCTTTCCACTCTTGGTTGAAGGGAATTTGATTTGAACTTCAATTGGGGTGGGGGCAACATTGATGATGTTTCTTCAGAAGAGGCAGCGACGTTTGTGGTGAATTCTCGTTTGCGTGGTGAATTGTTGCAACCATCAAACAACCCTACTCCATTGCCATCATCTTTGTCAACAAAACAACATCATCCATTTGAAATTGTTGTGAACCACTCCCTGCACATTGAGGAGAATGAGCCGTTGAAAATAATAATACAAGGAACAACATGAACAGGGAAGTCATTCTTAATACATTGCCTTTCTCATCATTTCTCATCTTCCGCAGAAAATGGAAAGAGTCCATTGCTTTTACTTGCACCGACGGGGATTGCTGCATTTAATATACGCGCACGAACAATCCATTAAGCCCTTAGAATTCCAATAAAAGATGTGCGGCCATTGTAAGTTCGTAATCTTGTTGTTTTCCAAGAGGAAATGCAACATATACGTTACATTTTGATTGACGAGATGAGTTTTATAGGACCTAGAGTATTCTTGCACATGGATTCTCGATTGCGGAAAGCATTTCCGAGGGAAAAAAAAATCCTTTTGGAAGGTCAATTATTCTTATTGGTGACCTCAGGAAATTGCCACCAGTAAGAGATAAGCCAATGTATGCAGGAAATATGAATGGTAAAGTATTGTGGAAAACCTTCAACACAATTGTTACATTGGATACTATATTTCCCCAAGAAGGTAACACTCCAATCCAAGCTGCCTTTTGTAGAGTTTTGAACAACATACGTAATGCAGACCCTATCCTTGAGGATTGGAACGTCCTCATGTCATGTGTTGACACAGTGCTACCTTCAGAGGAAAAGAAATTGTTCAATGCAATAGTGCACCTTTTCGTAACAAACTGCCTCGTCTCCATGCATAATAGGAAAATGTTGAAATCATTAAATTCTCCAATTGCGAGAAGTATTGCAGACCATGCAAGATGCTCTGAGGTTGCTGCGATCGATGACGATCAATTGGAACATGAGGTGTTGTTATGCCCTGGTCAGCGTGTCATGTTGTCTTGCAACTTGTGGGTTGAAGCTGGTTTGGTTAATGGTACACTTGGTTACGTTGAAAAGGTGGTTTATATTCCTGGGTCGAAGCCACCTCAACTTCCATTGTACACAACTATTAAATTTGACAATTACATAGGAATCCCATTTGATACATAGAATCCTACCATTGTGCCCATTCCTCCGATTGTCAGAGGAAATAGGAAACAAATCCCTTTGAATATGGCATGGGCATTAACTATACAAAAATCACAAGGCCTCACCTTAGAGCGTGCAAGTATTGATATTGGCACCGTTGAGTACCAGGGGATGAATTTTACTACGATTTCCCGAGTCAAGTCCCTTCATGGGTTGCGCATTTCTCCATTGTTCTCTTTTGAATGCTATGCAAAGATGTCAAACTCTGCCTATGTAACAATTAGGAAGAAAGAAGAGGAACGCTTGAAGACCATGTCTTTGTAATTCTTTTATGATATTCCAGACAATAAACATATCCACGTCTTCATCTTCTTCTTCTCAAGGTTATCATGCTTCGATTATTGTGCTTTGTCTTTATGTACTTCTTAAGTTGTGACTTCATATCAAGTATTACGGTTCTCTTGTGTCGCTTTACTGTATAATTCTATCTCTTTTACAATTGACAAGTCTCTCATACATATTTCTAATTCTCTTTGTTTTATTTTCTATGTTTTGAAATATTCTATTATCGAAAATACATGTTACGAAATGTCATGCTTATATATTATTTACTTTGTTTAATTGTTGTTGATGCCTCGTTCTGACTGTTCTTATTTCCTTTTGCAGGTATGGAATATACACAATCAACAATTTTCAATTCATCTATCCTTGATGTTCTTATGCAAGAAGAATTTCTAGAATATTTTCACGACATGATCTCTAAAAGAAGTGGTCTTGAATGCCATCTCTTTGATGCTAGCTTTGTCTTTCTTTCTGAAATGAAAGTTATGTTGCGCATGCTTAGACATGCATGTCATTGAGAAGTTGGTCGAACACTAAGGAGAGAATGGTTTTCAAGAAAACTTGGATGAGAAGACATACGTGTTGATTTTAATTGGTGTTGTGTATGCCATCGATCTGGATGTATATTAGAATAAATTTTTTAAATGTGTATTCCTACAACTTTTTGTATTTCTTTTGCTTTTTATGGAATGCTGATAAGACATTTATTACATTAATTTTTACAACCGCTTGAATTTCTCTTCTTCGTATTCTTGGAAGAGTTACGTAATTTTGATTTTTAATGCTTGTATTACAGTTTTTGAATAAGCGGGAAGTTGGATGACCAAGCATATATGTTTACCTCGTTTTCTATTTTAGTGCAATGATTCTAAAATATTCTTTCCATTTATTACTTGTTGTACTGTTGCTGAGATGTTGCTTGCATTTTGTAAGTCATGAATTATAATTCCCCCTTTATTTATTCTCGCAATACTTACCTCCTTTTCACTTTGATATCATTTATCCCTTTTTGCCAATTCTCATTTCTATACTAAAGCATTTTTTAACTCTTTAACCGATGCTACAATGACAAAAATTTCTCATGTGAATTGTACGTACATTCAACCTATATGTAAATTTAAGTTTCCCAATAAGTTCAATTTTCGGTGACGCAACAAAAATGTGCCTGTTATTTCTGTGTTTAAGCTATTGCAATTCATTTGATTACATCGTATGTATTTTTCCTTTTTGCCAATTTACATTTCTACTTTGAAGCATTTTTTAACCCTTTAACCAATGCTACAATGACATAAATTTCACATCTGAAGTGTACATACATTCAACCTATATGTAAATTTAAGCTTCCCAGTAAGTTTGATTTTTGATGACGCAACATAAAAGTGTCTATTATTTCTGTGTCTAAGCTATTTCAATTCATTTCATTACATCGTATGTGTTTTCCCTATAACAATGTAATCTTAATCATGACATCAAATTTTTTTTGTTGACAACTTCCTTCATCCGACTCTCTAGATTCACAGAAACATCGAATTCAAAAAACCAAAAAAATGCGACCTTGAAGAGAAATGTCTCACTGAACCTATTGTCTCCTTCATGGATTTCGTAGCTTGCAGTCCATAGTCGTTTCTTTGATGGAATTTGTTCATTATTTATGCATGGAATCCAACAACGTAACAGATACATGGGAATATTGGAGCTGCAAGCAAGATGAGAACAATGTTGATGACTGGATAGGTCTCCAACAAGTGAATCAGGTATTCAACGATGAAATAGAACGTTTGAAAAGAAAACAACTAGAGTTGGAAGAAAGGGTGAGCTGCATTGAAGGGGACATGAACATTGTAGCAGACCATGGAGGCATACCAAAAACTAACAAAAATACAGTGACTTTTAACTTCCTCCATCATTAATATACAAGTAACAAATCCTCGATACAAGACAACACAATCATTACGGAATGCGTTGTCAAACCCCGAAGTTATCATGTCCGAATGACAGTTAAATTTCCTTTCTTGTTTTATGCAGTTGAAAGATTGAAGCTTTACTCTATTTCAATAATGTTATCCGTGAATGAAGTTGCAGTACTACGCTTATTTAGTACTTTGTCAACAATGTGGAAAAAAAATTGTCTGTCAAATGTAGTTGAATAAAAAACTTTTACATTTTCAATTGTGCGTTTCTACTTTTCAAAGAAAGAAATGATGCCTTTATTTTGTTTGCAATTGGTAGTACTATACTGTGGTTTCTTTTTCGTTTCTTTCAACATGTTAAATGGAAAGTAAATGTGGCCGTGTTCAATTCAGGATATCACACTACACTATTGATATTGTTATCACTCAAAATTTATAATATTTGTTTCCCAAATTGTCAAAGTGCATATTCATTTATGACATACTTTCAACAAATATAGCAAATAACTTTTGATATAATAAATATTTATTTTTACCCTATGATTTTATAATCATAAAACAATCGAGACCAACTTTTCATATACAGACAGAATTTGCATATAATAAAGAAACAATGTGGCAAGCTTGTCATAGATCCACAAACATTTCTTATAGCGAGAAACGTTTGATACAAATAATGTAACTACTCTAATGCCATTCATGAAACAATTTCAACAAACTTTTAATATTGTGACAAACGATGACTACAAACTTTCAATATACTGTCTAACTTTAAATACAATGACAAAATGTTTATACAATCGCCAAAAATTGGAATTAACCATAAAACCATACCAAACAACTTTTCATATTGGGACGAACTAGTGAAATAACAACTTTTTTTAATTCATCATAAACCCATAGACTTTTGATATACCAACAAAATTGACATATATGGACAAAGTTTTGATTTTGTGAACAACTCTTTATGTAGCGACATTCTTTTCAATTAATCATAAAATATGGAGACAATCTTTTAATATAGCGTGAACCTTTTTAGGGTAGCCACAAATTATATATAGGGCAAACTATTCACTTAAGCATAAAACCATTGCGACAAACATTTCATGTAGCGACAAACTTTTTTTTTATGGCGAGAACCTTTTCATTAAGCGGTGAAACTTTTGACATGAAAAATAGACCTGGCGGCCCACTTTTAATATACCTACAAACTTTACATATAGCGACTAACTTTTTATGTACCGAGTAAGTTGTGATATACCGACAAACATTTCATAGATCACAACACCTTTTTGCTATACCTTCAAGCGTTTGATACATTCGTAAAACCATAGCTTCAAGCCTTTTAATATAGCGACAAAGTTTTTCTATAGCGCCAAACTTTTCATATAGTGCCAACCTTTTGATATAGCGACAACCTTTTGGTGTCATTGTAAAACCACAAAAATCACACAAACCACACAAAATTGTGATATACTCAAAAAACCATAGCAACTAACGTTTACTTTATCGACAAAGTTTCCATATTGTGACAAGCATTTTATACAGCAACTAAATTTTGCTATAGCGACATATTTTTTTATATAATGCCAAACTTTCGCTGTAGCGACACACTTTTGGTATAGCAAGAAACTTTTGGTGTCATCATAAAACCATAGCGAGAAACATTTGATACGGATAATTTTACTACTATAATGCCATTCATGAAACCATTTCGACAAAATTTTGATGTTCCAACAAATGATAACGATAACCTTTTAATATAGCCTCTAACTCTTAATGCACCACCAAACTTTTCATTCAATTGCCAACATTAGCAATTAATCATGAAACTATATTGAGCAACTTTTTAGTTTGGGACAAACTTTTGAAATAGTGACAACATTTTTTATTTCATCATAAATCCGTAGCGACACTTGTACTATATCAACAAAGTTCTGTTATAGCGACAACCTTTTCATATAATCATAAAACCATGGCGCCAAACTTTTCCTCTAGCGACAAACGTTTTATATACAGACAAACTTCTGATATAATCATAAAACCATCGTGACAACAACTTTTCATATTGGGACGAACTTGTGAAATAACAACAACTTCTTTTAACTCATCATAAACCCATAGACTTTTGATATACCGACAAACTTGACATATATGGACAAAGTTTTGATTTTGCGAACAACTCTTTATGTAGCGACATACTTTTCACTTAATCATAAAACATGGAGACAATCTTTTAATATAGTGCGAACCTTTTTAGGGTAGCCACAAATTAGATATAGGGACAAACTATTCAGTTAAGCATAAAACCATTGTGACAAACATTTCATGTAACGACAAACTTTTTTTATGGCGAGAACCTTTTCATAAAGTGGCAAAACTTTTGACATGAGAAATAAACCATAGCATCCCACTTTTAATATACCGACAAAATTTACATATAGCGACTAACTTTAGATATACAGAGTAAGTTGTCATATACCGACAAACGTTTCATAGATTGCAACACCTTTTCGCTATACCTTCAAACTTTTCATACATTCGTAAAACCATAGCTTCAAGCCTTTTAATATAACGACATAGTTTTTCTATAGCGCCAAAATTTTGGTAAAACAACACATTTACAAAGCGACACAAACTGTCTAGCATCTTTTAATGTAGCGCCACTCATTGTATATACCGACCAACTTTTGGTATAGTGAGAAATAGCGACATACTTTTCATATAGTGCCAAACTTTTGATATAGCGACAAATGTTTCTTATAGCGGCAACCTTTTGGTGTCATCGTAAAACCACAGAAACCACAAAAACCACACAAACTTGTGATATACTCAGAAAACCATAGCAACTCACGTTTACTTTATCGACAAAGTTTCCATATTGCGACAAGCATTTTATACAATGACTAACTTTGGCTATAGCGACATATTTTTTTTTATATAGTGCCAAACTTTCGCTCTAGCGACACACTTTTGGTATAGCGATACACTTTTTGGTATTTTTTTAATGTTTACTTTTAAATACAATAATTTAAATAATTTAAAAAAAATAATATTTACAAAAGAAAAATACAAAAATAATTATTCATTTGTTTACTATAGAAAATAAATTTATTTTTACATTTTTTCCCATATTATTTTATCACACTATTATACATGACTATACAAATTTAAAAAATAATGTTCTTTCCCTTTTATTTTATAATACTACTACTACTAGTAAGAATAATATTATTTCTATTATTATTATTATTATTATTATTATTAAAGATACAATTTAATAATTTTAATATAACCATAATCACATAATCATAAGTGTAATCATTATCATCATCAACATCATATTTATTATTATTATTATTATCATTATTTTTATCCTTATTTTTATTATTGTAATAAAATAATTAATACTACTAATGATACTAATTATATTTATTATTATTATTATTTTTATCATCTTTATTATTATTAAAATATTACTAATGATATTACTAATTATTATTATTAGTTTTATTATTATTCTTATTATTTAAAAACAAATTAAAATATTTAAGAGTATCATAATCAATAATTAGTTTTATTAGTTTTTTTATTATTAATAAAAACAATTTAACAATTTTAAGGTACCATAATCATATAATTATAGGTGTAATAATACTAATATTGATAATTGTAATAATAATACTAAAAATAATAATAATTATTATTAATATTAACATTATTAATATTAATAATGTTAACATTAGTAATAATAATTACATGATTCAATATTTAATTTGTAAATAATAATAGTAATTAGAATAACAATAATATAAAATGTAACTAGCACATGATTCAAGTATCTAGCACAATAATATAAAATGTTGTTGGTGATCATTTAAGAAATAAGAAAGGAAATGACCCAATAGACCTACACCAACAACCTTTTATGTTGTTGTGCTAGTTTATAAATGAAATAAAAAAATATATTGAAATTGAATTTATTTTATTTTTAAATTATTTTTACTTTGTATTCCACTTGGATTTTGAATTGAAATATTTTATAAATAAAATAAAATAATGTATTAAGTAAAAGTTTGAGAAGAATCCTCATTTTAAGAATGTTTAGTGTTTAAATTAAAAAAAAAATGTTCACCACATGTTATCGTTGTCAAATTTTGAACATTTTAAATGTTTTAAAAATGCTGAATCCATTTTTTATCTTCATTCATTAAAGCAGTCCGAATCAGAAAGCTCAGTCCGCACACGGAAAAGAGGAAGGAGAGCTGCGGTTTCACCTCAAACGAAGAAAAACACTTTTTTCCACAATTGACGGTTTCTTGGCCGGTGACAATTCTCATTTAATAATAAACGCGGTGCAGAGGCCTTGGGATTTTCTGTGATGCTTCTTCGAAACCACGGCGTTGAAAGTTGGAACCTTCATCCTCTATCTTATTAATTCAATTCAATCTCGCCATAATCAGTATCTACTCCACAAAATTTCATGATAATTTAGGCGATCTTCTCTCTGGTTTCATCTATCTGTGTTGTGCTTATTTTATTTTTGTTGTAACTTGTAACAGTACACTACTCAAGGAGATTTAACAGTCTTTGTAAAGGAGGATTAACAATCTCTGTAATGGCGGATATCGCATTGATCTTGGCTGAGCAATACCTCAGGAACCGCGACTCTGATACAACAAGCACAGTTAACCTTAATACAAGGGAAGGAAAGGGGGCTCCACGCTCCCAACTCACGGAACGAATGTCACGCGGCCTTCTTCTTCTTGTGCAGATCACAGGCTCAACGAGTGATCGACTGCAAGTAGCAGCTGTTCCTATGAGCACGGCCCTTCTGGAAGGATGCATTTCTCCATAGAACTCATCTGGAAATCTTTTCCAGATGGACTCAATAGGATTTGAACCTGTGACTTATCTTCCTTAGAGGGTTCCAATCAATTGATAGTTATCAGGATTGCTAACCGACAGAGATCCTACTCAGTTTTGTACAGTTCTTACTCTTTCTTTTTGTATAGTTGTGCTGTTTAAAAATTCTCATCACTAGATCCACCGGAGGATTTGATTGCCATCGCAGCTAAATTTTTTGGTACAATCATGAGAAATGGCATGCGTTCTCATGCCTTCATTGGCCTGGGTACCATACTGTTTTTGACATTTCTAATTTTGTATAATTATAACAATAATACGTCTCCTATTTATACAACATTCACTGATTCTTTTACAATATGGTTGATTGAGAAATGTCTCGACTTTGCCGTTGTTGGTTGCATTTGAAATTAAAGCTCTCTGCGGTGTGTGATGGAAAAAAATCTCATTGCGATTTCTCTGGTAAGCTTGGGGTTTTTAAATCGCTGTCATGTGACTTCTTCGGCTACTCGAAAAAAACACGGATTATTTCACTAAAATTTTGCGAGAACTAAGAACCCAGTTGTATGCAGCAGCAGGTTGATCCAACGGGTAAAATACTTAATCAACTCTAACCTTGGATCAACCTGCATACCCTCTGACAGACTCTTTAAGAGTCCGGTCCTTAGCTCTGGCCTTAATGCACATAGTATAGTAATCACTTGTGCACTAAGTATAGTAAGTCAGATAAAGTTTCATGGAGATATTTTGGATGATTAAAAGGTCGTAGAAAAGATTTTGAAGAGTTTTCCTATTAGATTTGACTTAATTGTTGTAGTTATTGAAGAATCTAAAGATTTGTCTCGAATTTCTATTGATGGTCTTATGGTGTCTTTACAAACCCATGAGTAAAGACTCAATAGGTCAAATGGTTCCTTTATGAAAAATGCATTCAAATAACAAGTTCAAGCTATAGCAGTAGAGGAATAAGAGGAATAAGAGGAGGAAGAATCACTAATAGAGGTGCAAGAGGATTTGGAAGAGAAAGAGTCAACAATCACAATGAAATTGTCAAGTTAGACAACTCTCATGAAGAAGGAGCAAATTCCAATTTCTTTGCAAGTAGAAGAGGCATAGGTGGCACACATTCTCTTGAATTTCACGCCCAAAGACAAATGTATGACAAATCACATATCCAATGCCACTATTGTAAAAAAATTGGTCATTATGCACTTGAATGTAGGAAGAAGCAGTTTGATATGACTAGGCAGAATGCAAATTTCTCAAGAGAAAACCACTCTGAAAATAGTGATTCAATGTTTATTACTTGTAATAGTGCAGAAGAAAGCTCAAAAAAAGTATGCTTTTTAGATAGTGCTTGTAGTAACCACATGGGTAGAAACAATGATATGTTTGCAAACATAGATGAATTTGTGCAATTAGAAGGAAAATTGGGAGATGATAACAAAGTAGTTATCACGGGTATAAGTAGCATAAAATTTGAAACTAAGCAAAGTGAAAAGAAACACATTCCAAACCTATATTATGTCTCTAATCTCAAATACAATCTAATTAGCATTGGGAAACTACTACAAAAGGGATATAAAGGCTATTTTGAAAACGATGCATGTGAGATTCTTGATTCACATAGAATACTAATTCCAAAAGTCCAAATGACACAAAACAAGACGTTCCCTTTAAAGTTGCAAAATGATTTGTTTATTGCTTTCAAGGTAGTCCATCAGTCATGTTAATGGCACTTAAGATTTGGTCATTTAAGCTTCAATGGTATAAATTTGTTGCATAGAAAAAACATGGTGAATGGTTTGTCATTGATTGAACAACCAAACAAAGTTTGTGAAGGTTGCATTCTTGGTAAGCAACATAGAGAATCATTTCATGTTGGTAAGTCATATAGAGCAAGAGCTCCTCTCGAAATTGTGCATTCAGATTTGTGTGGGTATATGCAGACACCTTTTATTGGGAATAACTTGTATTTCATAACTTTCTTAGACAATTATTTCAGGAAAACTTGGGTATATTTCTTAAAACACAAATAAAAAACTTTTGAAAATGTTAAGGAGTTTAAAGTCATGGTTGAAAAACAATGTGGTCACTACATTAAAATTCTAAGAACATATAGAGACGCAGAATTTGTCTCCAATGATTTATTGAGTTTTTGCAAAACAAATAGGATCAAAAGGCAATTTACAACTAGCTATACACCACAACAAAATGGTATTGCGGAAAGAAAAAGTAGAACAATAATGGAAATAGCAAGAAGCATGATGAAAACTGAACATCTACCAAATGAATATTGGGTTGAAGCTGTAGCTTGTGCAGTATATATTTTGAATCGCTCCCTCACAAAGAGTGTCAAGAATAAAGTACCACACAAAGCATGGAGTAATAAAAACCATAATGTTTCTCATTTAAGAGTATTTGGTTGTATTGCATATGCACATGTTCCTAATTAAAATAGGAAGAAGTTAGACAATAAAGAAGAAAGATGTATTTTTGTAAGATATAGTGAGCAATCAAAATCAGACAAGTTGTATAATCCTATCACAAAAATGACTATAATCAGTAGAGATGTCAAGTTTCTTGAAGATGAAGAATGGATTTGGAATGAAAATATACATCAATAGAAACAATTTGAAATGAAATATTTTGATGAAGATCAAGTTCCTAACATTGGCTCCAGTTCACATAGCACAACATCAACACCTCAATTTGCTTGAAGATCTCAGTCAACGCCTAGATATCACTCGAGTAATAGCTCAAGGTTAGATGGAACTCCAATGAAGACAAGAAGTCTCAAGGAAATATATGAGGTAACTCAAGGTAATGATGATGATAATTTGATTTATGATTTTGCATTATTTTCTATTGCTGATCCAATATGTTTTGAAGAAGCAATTAAGTACTAAAGTTGGAAAAAGGCTATGAATGAAGAAATTAAAGCAATAGAGAAAAATCAAACTTGACAATTAGTGAATCTTTCAGAAGGAAAATATGCAATATGTGTAAAACAGGTCTATAAGACAAAGTTTAATGCACATGGAAATGTTGTAAGCATAAAGTAATGCTAGTTGCAAAGGGTCATTAGAGAAATTTTGAGGTAAAAAATGGGCCTCAAAACAAAGAAAATGTACTTAAAAATTCAACCAATCACATTTCAGAGGATGACATGATCCCATGGTTGAGGTGGAAATGCTTGTTTATTTGTCACATTTTCAATGGTGGATAAAAACTCATGGTTAACTATGGTAGTGCTTTGAAGCCATAAAGTAAAATACTCATAATGAAGATCCTTTCACACTTTTCATAAAATCATATTATTGTAAATTTCAAGTAAAGTACTCATAATAAAATAGTATTATTGTCATTATAAAGTAAAGTACTCATCAAATAATATTATTTTTATTTTTATATTTTTTCAAAGCAATAATACAAATAAATATTATATTTGTGTATTTCATTTTTTTAATTTCAAATTAATTTTATTTAATTTTAATTAATATCACAATGTCAAATTAATTATAAATTTATATATTATGCTTTCCAATTCAAAGAGTAAAAATATTGCAATTCAAAAAAATATTGCATAGAAATAATTTTGTATTTATAAGATAAATTAATATTACTATTTATTATAAATATTATATTTAATAAAATATTATTATAATTATAAATTTATATATATTATGCTTTCTAATTAAAAAAATAAAAAATAAAATATTGCAATTCAAAAAATAAAAAATATTGCATAGAAATAATTTTGTATTTATAAGATAAATTAATATTACTATTTATTATAAATATTATATTATATTTAATAGAATACTATTATGATTATAAATTTATATATTATGCATTCTGTTAGGTGAAATAACTCCTGAATTCTTATTATTTCTCCATAGAGTGCCTTTATTTATACATCTACGATGACTCTTGGGATCACACATCCGAGAGTCTCTTCATATTCCTAATATTTACAATAACGTATAATCCTGATGGATTATATTCCAACAATCCCCCCCTTAATCCGAAGGAGTGTTAGTAAGTCCGAGCATGTTTCTGAATTTTTCAAACTTTTCTCGTCCAAGCGCTTTGGTGAAGATGTCTGCAACTTGATCATTTGTGGAACAATGTCGAAGATGGACTGTCTTGGCCTCTACATGATGTCGAATCAAATGATACCTTGTGTTGATGTGTTTGGTTCGATCATGGAATCTGGGATTCTTAGCCAGCTTGATTGCAGAAGTATTGTCGATCAATAATGGAGTGGAGTTCTCTTGTTTTTCTTGCAAATCTTCAAGTATCTTCCTGAGCCATACTATTTCTTTCGTTGCTTCACCTGCAGCCACATATTCTGCTTCTGTTGTTGAATCTGCCGGAATTGACTGTTTGCGTGATCTCCATGAGACAACTGCTGATCTAAGACTCATAGTGTATCCAGAAGTTGATACTCCTGTCTCCTTATCGCCATCAAAATCTGAGTCTGAGTACCCAATAAGTTTGAAGTCATCCACCTTAGAGTACTTGAGTCCAACGTCTTGAGTCCCCTTCAAGTATCTTAGAACTCTTTTTGCAGCTGACCAGTGTCCTTCACAAGGTTTATGCATGAACCTTGAAAGTATGCCAACAACATAAGAAATATCTGGTCTAGTTGTTGTAAGGTAGATAAGTCTTCCTACAAGTTGTCGATACTTGGTCGCATATTCAAATTCTTTTCCTTCGCTTGATGTGAGCTTCATTTTCTATTCCATTGGAGTAGAGATAGGGTTGCATTCTGTCATGCAAAATTTGTCCAGTAGTTCTCCAACATATTTTTTCTGTGATAGGAATATGTACTTAGGATGTTGAGTGACTTCAATTCCTAAGTAATAGTGGAGATGTCCCATATCTGTCATTTCAAAGATCTTTTTCAAATCTTTCTTTATGGATGCTATATAGCTCTCATTGTTCCCTGTCATCAAAAGATCATCTATGTACACCACAAGATACACAACATATATTCCAACTTTCTTTATAAACAGTGTTGCATCATCAAGATCAAAATGTTTGAAATTTAACTTCAAAAGATGCTCGGTTAATTTTTCATACCATGCGCGAGGTGCTTGTTTTAGGCCATACAAGGATTTGACAAGCTTGCATACATTTTGTTCTTTTCCTTTCACAACAAAGCCTTCTGGCTGAGACATGAAGACATTCTCTTTCAAGTCTCCATTCAAGAAAGCAGTCTTCAGATCCATCTGATGAACTTTCCACCCATTCTGAGCAGCTAAAGAGAGTAAGGTACGGATGGTAGCCATCTTGCTGTAGGAGAAAACGTTTCTTCATAGTCAATTCCTTCCTTCTGTGCATAGCCTTTTGCTACAAGCCTTGCTTTGTGCTTGTCAAGTGAGCCATCTGATCTATATTTGTTCTTGTACACCCACTTGCAGCCAATTGGTTTGGTTCCAACTGGAGGGTCAATCAGCTTCCAAGTTCCATTCTTCATGAGTGCATCATACTCATTCTGCATATTTTCTTTCCACTCAACTCGAGTAGAAGCTTCTTCAAAGGAAGTTGGTTCAAAGTTAGCAGATAAATTAAATTCACAATCAAATGATACATCCATGTCATCACCTAAATTATCTGCTTCTCCTCCATCTTCATATCTTTTTGAACTTCTCGTTCCCATATTTCCAACTTCATTTGGATGGACACTTTCAAGTGTCTTTGTGGCCCATTTAGGAATCTTCCGTGATGGTCCTGGTTGATCAACTGGTGGTGCTTTATTTCCTTCAAGGTTGAGTCTTCCAAGTCTCTCAATCACATCATCCAGTTGAATCTCTTGTTTAGGTGAAGTAGCAAGAACTTCTTCATGCGGGGGAGTTGGTGCTTCATATGGAAATTCCAAAGGTTGATCCAGAATAGGAATCCCCCCTTCAAGGTTTGGAATTTCATATTCATTTTTAGAATATTTCTTTGGATGAGGATATTTTTCCAAATGATTAAGCTGTCTCTCAATGGACTGGTCATTTTTATTAGTCTCAAGAAAAATGACATCTCTGGAAATAACAAACTTCTTGTTTACCTCATCATACAGACTGTATGCCTTGGAGTTTTCTTCATACCCCAGGAAAATGCATTTTCTGCTTCTGCTTGGAGTTT